>JAOWCC010000936.1:26480722-26634959 GCA_030867875.1 Actinernus sp. WN-2022
GATCAGCCGCCGATCAGCTGCAGAAAATCGCCTCGAATTCACATAAAAATCCTGTACATCACCAAAATTCCTTCAAATAACGGTTGCCCAAACACAGGTCCTTCACCACACTCAGCTTCACTTTCACTCCTTTACTCTAACCGGAGAAAAATGCCATGTAGTTTGCAGTTTTCGAGTTTCGCTGATGTTCTTGTCCATCTGACCTGCAACGGGCTCAGACCTCAAACATATATACCTTTATTTTAAAAGCGATATTTCAACAAGAGGTTTAATGGTCAAGTGGTTTAGATTATGCGCTTTTGATCCAACGACCGGAGTTCGAGTCCTACACCGTGCAATAAAATTTTTTTTTTACTTCTTATTCTCTTTTCTCACTTTTATTTAATCTTTTTGTCTATTTTAAGGTATTAGAGCCGCCTTCTACACAAAATAAACATAACATTGATATATATGTTTGAGGTCTGAGCCCGTTGCAGGTCAGATGGACAAGAACATCCGCAAAACTCAAAAACTACAAACTATGTGGCATTTTTCTCCGGTTATAGAGTAAAGCAGTGAAAGTGAAGCTGAGTGTGGTGAAGGACCTGTGTTTGGGCAACCGTTATTTGAAGGAATTTTGGCGATGTACAGGATTTTTATGGGAATTCGAGGTGATTTTCTGCAGCTGATCAGTGTAGAGTTTGCTACCTTCCCAATAATTATACTAAGGGAAGGAAATTCCTGTAACTCACTCAATATTGAACGGAATGACTTGAAACTTCACAGAAACTGAAAGAAATACACAAGAGACAGGTAAGAATATTTTGACGATTTATTGAAATTTATTTTAGAGCAAACGGGCATGCGAGCTAAAACTCCATACGCTTACTGTAATTTCAAATATCCGGGAAATAACCGTTTTACGCATAATGAGCCTGGGGTACCTGTGAAGATTCAAGTAAATTTGTTGAGTTTTGTAAAATTCCGAAAATAAGCCCTGGGCTTATATGTGCTCAAAGGACCTTTTGGTGGACTTATTTTTTGGCAGGGCTTATACACAGGGGGCTTATTTTGGAGGGAAATTGGCATTGGCATATTTTCGGATGGCACTTTAATTTATTGTACAATGATGTCTCAAAATATTGTGAACTGTGGTCATTAACTGATCTCTTTGAACCTTAAACGACTCTCTGAACCAACAACAAGCTTTATTTCAACATTGATTACAGCTGTTTGATAAGGTCCATCCTTAAAATAAGCCCATGGGCTTATATTCAAGGCATGCTTATTATGAGGAGGGAATTTAGGGGGTATATTTTCAGGGGAGCTTATTCGGGGGGCTTATTTTCGGAATTTTATGGTATACACATGTATCATTAACAATAAATGGTAAATTCGAACTCTTGAGTTTTCAAAGAGCTCAAATTGCTGTGTGGGCTCATGCAATTTTTTATACTCTTTGAAAACTAATTCCTTCGATTTTATACCCAAATTACACTTGAAACTACATGATTTCCTGTACAAATTAATACTCATGATTTTCCAATGAATAAATAATATACACATGTATTCAGTAGATTAATTGTCAATAAACTGTAAGAAATATGTGAGGTGATGGTAACCAGACATTAATTTTATTACAGGAGAAAGCACTTCAAAGAAGAAGAGGTCTTAAAACTTCAGATAGAGAGAAGTGAAGGAGAGCTCCTTGGACATGCATTTCAATTCAAGGACTGATGAAAAATTACATGTGCATTGAGGAGGAAAAACTGTGCATATAAACATACTGAATGGCACTTAAATGTACCTGTTGGTAATTAAAACATCTTGTTTACTGTAGAATCCCATGTATAGTCCCTTGGAACTGCTATCCATCGTAAGTATGGCACAGAGGGAAACAAAGATGGAAAAACAGCCAACACTGAACATTCTTTTGGCTACAGTACATCATGTTAGTAACAACAATTAACATTTCGCGTGACTGTGAGTTTAAACTAACAAACCATAAAACAAAACCACTGTACAAATGAGATGTCTTCCTTACCAGTTACAAAATTTGTTTTTGGAGGGGGGACTATCAACAGAGGGATTATACAATGTACATGGTAATTTGGGCAGGGAATGGAAAGGGGTGATTATCTACAGCAGAGACTACATTTGTACATGTATATGTGAAAAGTAGACGTCAGTCAGTGAGGGCCGAACTAATTACCCAAGGTGAGGCAGCTTTTTTTTGCTGACAATACATATTGTTTTTTAGGAGGCTACCAATTCATAGTGCTCTCCACAGACTATTCCACTGGAGCGGCAGAGTTGTGACATTAATATTCACATTTAGTATAAACATACTAGTACTCTATTGCAAACCCATTAATCTGATTGGTCCTCTACTCACTAGCTATTCTGTGATAGATAGTGAATATCGAATGTCCAATGACAATCCTTGTTATAGCTGTAATTCACTGATTTCGACCAATCAGAAGCCACAAGAGATTCAACCTGGATGGAAACCCTGGGAAGGAGGTTACTAAAATCCAACATGGCGGATGTAAGAAAGATAAGCATTGGTCATATTTTCTAGACCAGCAGATTTTAACTTTTTCGAAGATTTTAATAAAAACTACACCCATTCTCTAAATAATACCAAGCTTGTAGACGAGATTTTGGTGTACAAAGCTCAGCAATAAGTAGGGTCAGCTGAGGAAAGCTAGGCATAATTGGATAACCTGGAGCAACTAAAAAAATTTACCTAAGGCCAGATAAAAAAAATTGCTTGTTTAGCGTCCCCGCCCGACCTGAGAAATGTCCCCGACCTCTAATTTATTTTATTTTTTATTTTTCATAAAAAAACTTTAGAAAGTGTAAATGCGCCCGCGAATACCAATTCTTGTACCCAGATCCCTACATGTACCACTTAAAATATGCGCCGGCGCATTAAATATTTTAACATCGACGCCATTTTGTTTCTACAACACGAGGTCATGAACACGAGGTGAGTGAATAATGTCTAGTCAAGACAAAACAAGCTTCACATAGGAAAAAAAAAAAAAAAAAACCTCCCTCCCTACCTGGAAAAATTGAAACGGGTGGACGCTAAACAAGTATTTTTTTTTATCTGGCCTAATATCCATGATTCATTCATTAATATTCATGACATTTCTAATATTAAAAACAGACTACACACATGTTATAAGCAAATTTAATGAACATTTTAATAGAACTCTGTTGTACCTGTTTAAATCTTGACAATGTGTCTTAAGCAAAATCTTCAAAAACACCAAAGCAATTGGCTGTTGGCTTTACATGATTACATGGGTGGCGCAGTGTGTTAGAGCTCGCGTCGGACTTGGTGCCATATGTGAGTTGAGTTTGTTTGTTGTGTTGTTCTCTCCCTTGCCACGAGGGTTTTCTCCGGGTTCTCCGGTTTCCTCCCTCCGTAAAAATCAACATGTGAGTTTGAGAGTAGTATGTATACATATATATGAATGTAGTGGGGAGTATGTGTGGAGTTGAAAGCCGTTTCCTTTGTCGTCACGCAACTCTCCCGAGCGTTGCGTGACGACAAAGGAAACGGCTGCGAGGGAGACTACCACCAGCTATGCTGAAATACATAACCTATTTATTTTACTCTCAAATCAATAGTGATCAACTGATGTCATGTGACACTAATTTCATGAGAGGAACGAATTCTGTTGTTGTGGGTGGTGGTTATCTATTGATAACAAAGATTAGAAATGTAGCACAAAACAATCGCTTGATTAACCGAGCTTGACCAATGTATAGCAAACAAGGAAGGATGCAATATTTGCGAGAGCGAGGTTCAACTCTTGAGATAAGTGATGATGGGAGACTGCGAAAGTATAATCGCTGGGAAGGAGGATTTGGGAGGTGTGGCGGTCATCTTAAGGTCTCCAAACATACTGACATAAGTACTGAGCGGGAATACTCGACTCTAGCTCAGAATAGTTCCGAGATAATATCTGAACTTTATCCCCGTATTTCGGCTTTTAATTTCTGTCACTAATATTACACACTTGGAGTTTTAGTTTAGAGTTCCAGTGTGTTTTGAAAGTTTAGAGCCTACGCTACAGTCGTGAAGGGCTAAACGGCTTTTCTTGTCAAAACACGCAAATTGATAATATTGAATTTTAATCAGCTGACATCACGGACACGGTGTGTTGACCGCGCACCCATCCGTTAGTTGGGGGAGGCTTTGGAGAAACGACACCCCAATGGCTGAAACCGAGCCTAAGACAAGTGCGGGTATAACAGGTTTATTTAGGAAAGGAATCATAAAGGAACTGAATAAAATTGGAAAATCAACTTCACTTCTTGGTGAAGAAATTCATAAGGGGACGGGGGAAATAAGGCCGGCCATTCTTCCTGTAGCATCTGGCTGCCGTGTGGCCTTGAATACCGCAGAAGTATCGCATTAGACGCATCCTGGATGAACGAGGGGTAAGGTTCGCAGATTAACCATCCGAGGCAGTAGGGCGAGGAGCTTTAAACGACTTGTCAACCTTGGCTACTGTGTCTAGGACTTTTGCGTACTCCTTGTCCACCAAAAGTGCCTTGAAATACGCCTTCAATTATTTTTTAGGGGTATTGAGTTTTTCCCTAAGCGAGGAGGCGATAGGGTCATCGGTCGGGGCTTTCTCACTCGCTGCTTTGCCATAGCCAAGGCCTCCTCACGCCTTGTCAAAGTCCTCTCGCCTGAAGCCATAGTGTGTAATCTTGGCGAGTTGGGATTTGAGATCGGGGGTCTGGGGTCTGGGGTCTGGGAATCCCCTAGGGCCTTTATTCTAGCGCGCAGTGAGGAGCTGCAGCAGATCGCCCTAGAGTGCAACCGAAAAATAAGGGTAAGGCGGCTGCTATCCCCTGGTAGAACTTAGTCGTAAAAAAACCCGGGACGAGCGCGGGAAAACCTATGGGATGGCAGCCCGAGCGTCAGTAATCCGACTGAGAGAATAAGAACATTTTCGGGCCACCATAGTGCGTGGTGCGAAACCTAAAAACAAAATTAGCGCATACAAGAAAAAACAGGAAAAATGAGAAAGAGCATAAACAAATGACATTAACACTGTAGTAGGGAAGTGTAATAAAGACCGGGGGGGGGGGGGGGGGGGGGGGGGTGGGTGTTAGTGAAGGAGGATATAAATAATTATATGAGTAAATAATAGCCAGAGACGTCTATCAGACCAATGGACATCTAAAGTACACAGACGCCATCAGAGGGTGACACGGAACTGGACAACATTCGGAATTTTAGGTAGTATAACGCACGTGCACACAAAATATATGAACTATAAACAGCGACATCGTCCGACCGCTGCAAAGGGAACGGGAACAAGCGCAGAAGATATAATGAATTCTAGGTGACACGGCAATTGCACGAACGCCTACTTTATATAGTGTGAGAAAATAAAACGCACGCACAAAAAAATATATTTGAAGAGTACAACACGGCAAGATCGGCCGACACGTGAAAGGAAACGGGCGAACGAGATATAATTAATGTTAGGGGTGAAACGGCAATTACACAAATCCTTATTTATGAGATAATATAACACACATAGAGACCAACATATTGAAATATATATGAAGCATGTTAACACGAAAGGAGCCTTCTGTCTAAGCTAAGGCTCTTTTGTGTTAACGTGCTTCATCTTGTGTAACCTAAACTTCAAAGTGGCGCCATTTCTCGAGCTTTTAATGGTTTCAATGCACTACACGGCAAAAATAAGGTTCATTCCTATACTACGCAACACGCCCAACGCGTACAAAATCATAATAACACTACAACTATAGTCGAGTGTGACAGTGCCGGATGCCTGGTGGACAGCAGCAAACGGTTCCTTTAATAAACTACGGTATTACAAATCATTACATAGTACTAATATTACAAAATCATAATATTTAACAGGACATGATTTAACAGGACATGAAGGAATAGAGAACACATTCCATAACCACACATCCTAAACGGATGGTTGCACAATCAAATGACGTAATCACATGATAATAAATAGCTTTTCACATGCCTAAGGTGGCCCGCGGCTATTTATTTTGGCAACGGGGGTCTTTTTAAATCGCGTTTTTGAATAGCTAAACATTATCCGATTTCTGAGATTTTTTTGAACTTTTAATAAAGAATCCTCGAATTTTATAAAAAGTACAATTAGAAAGTGATTAACAAGGAATTGCTGAAGATATAAGCGATTTTCCAAAACGTTGTTTTTTAGGAAAGAGCGTATATTTCAAAACTCAAAAGATGGATTTGTTCCATTTTACTTTCAACGAGTGTACAACCTCCAAGGTCTGTGATAGGCAAGTTTCAGGTTAATCGGCACCATACAAGTTTCTCAGCAAACGGCTGATAAATTTTAACCTTAAACTATTATGCTCAGGCATCTGGTTCAACTGCCGGAGAAATATTACAGTAATAATTAAATCGTACATACCATATGGAAGTTCAATACCACTTGAAACTTCTGTGCCAAAGGCAAGAAGATCGGAAAACCGCAACTAACGTTATGCGGCGAACGAAGTAAGATAGGTTATTGCTGAATATTTGCGAAAAACGAGAAATTTGTATTTTTTCGGCGTGAAAAAAAATCACTCTTTTGTTTTTCTTAAGTTCCTTATATGACTTACAGTAGCATATTTTAAAGTACCTTACCGAGTTTCAGCGCGCTTTGATCATACGCTTTTGAGAAATAAAGGCTGTAAACTTCAGCTTGTGCGAGACTTCTAAAATCTAAATGCTTGGAAAACCCCTCATGTTCGCTAATTTATTCAATGGGTTTGTTTTGAATTTCCGCACGGGTTCTGCCACTTGGGAATCGCGAGGCAAGGAATAATTAAAATTATTGTTGAAATTAAAATGAGGATTATATTGTAATTCATGGCTGTGTGCAGTAACCCATGAAACAGGTGTTATGTGTTATGTCCACATGGTAGTCAGTAGCGACGAGGGGAGAACATTTGAAGAACGTTTCCACAGTAGGATACTCCTTGGCACCAAAACATTACTCAGCCTGGAACTATTATTACAAATACCTTACTTACACTTGCAAAATTAATCCTCATTTTAATTTCAACATTAATTTTAATTATTCCTTGCCTCGCAATTCCCAAGTGGCAGAACCCGTGCGGAAATTCAAAACAAACACATTGAATAATTTGATTTTAGAAGTCTCGCACAAGCTGAAGTTTACAGCCTTTATTTCTCAAAAGCGTATGGTCAAAGCGCGCTGAAACTCGGTAAGGTACTTTAAAATATGCTACTGTAAGTCATATTAGGAACTTAAGAAAAACAAAAGAGTGAATTTTTTTGACGCCGAAAGAATACAAATTTCTCGATTTTTGCAAATATTCAGCAATAACCTATCTTACTTCGTTCGCTGCATAACGTTAATTGCAGTTTTCCGATCTTCTTGCCTTTGGCACAGAAGTTTCAAGTGGTATTGAACTTCCATATGGTATGTACGACTTAATTATTACTGTAATATTTCTCCGGCAGTTGAACCAGATGCATGAGCATAACATTTTAAGGTTAAAATTGATCAGCCGTTTGCTGAGAAACTTGTATGGTGCCGATTAACCTGAAACTTGCCTGTCACAGACCTTGGAGGTTGGGCACTCGTTGAAAGTAAAATGGAACAAATCCATCTTTTAGGTTTTGAAATATACGCTCTTTTCTAGAAAACAACGTTTTCAAAAATCGCTTATATCTTCAGCAATTCTTTGTTAATCACTTTCTAATTGTACTTTTTATAAAATTCGATGATTCTTTATTAAAAGTTCAAAAAATCTCAGAAATCGGATAATGTTTAGCTGTTCAAAAGCGCGATTTAAAAAGACCCCCGTTGCCAAAATAAATAGCCGCGGGCCACCTTAAATCAAATAATACCGAAAAATCGTTATCTAAAGAAAATAATGTACGTTGCCCGGTACGAAAAACCATCGTAAAAAACCACGTCTTGCTACGTGGAAAAACTTCTGGAAACGTACTCCTCGACCGAATGCAATCGTACAAGGCTCCGAGGGCTAAAGCCAAAATGGTTATATCTTGATGAATAATAATTTAAAACATTAAAACTAAAGTTTGGCTGACTTGTGGCTGTCCAGCAAGCGAGAGAAAGAATTCTAAACTGACACGCCGGGCACAAATGATCGTAAAAACGGCGGGTTTTATATATATTTAAAAGTTTTCGACATAGAAGAATGAATTTTGCTAGGTGTATAAAGGAGTGTAAACAAAACATAGTCTGATAAGTTAAGCTAATATAGCCATCGTTATGACGTCACAATGACGTTATATATCCTTTTCTAATAGGTTTCCTATAAATTTTTATTACCTCTAAAAACGTTTTATTATATCTTTTTAAAATCTCTTGTTCATGAGAATGAAATAATCGAAAACCCGTTGTCGATCGGTTGAAGCAAACGAAAGTTATTAAAGTTTGAATGTTGGTAATTTTCCCGCCAAAAATTGGCGGGAATTAAATAGCATATAACCATTTATGAAAATGTCGCTTGTTTTAACTTCTACAGTTCGAAATACTGGTGCATCATATTTTGCACAATAATAGAGCTCTTTAGTAGTAACAACGTGTTCTTTTTAGAATTTTGATTTTTTGAGTATAACAGCTTAGAATTGAAGCCCCATTTTTTGTATACGTCATTATGACGTCATAAATATATTTGTGTACCCTTAGAAAATAGCCAGTTCAATGTTTTTGGAATTTTATCAATGAAATGCATTTGGCTAACACTCACAAGTCATAGTATTCTCTCTAATAATGTTTTTATAGTCGACAATCTGATTTAAGCTTGAAGTATGACGTCACTAATAATGACGTCATAAAAACAATAAATCGTCCATAACTTTGAATATTTTTATCGTAGAAAGTTCAAATTTTCGGCAAATTAATATATTTCATAAAAGGTTTCTGATGAAGTAATACTTTTGAAACGTGTTTTAAAGGTTAATTTTCACCAAAAAAGGAGGCATCCCTTATGACGTCACAAAACGTCACAATACAGAAATAATTGACCCGAAAAATGTAGTCTTACTTTGTTACCAACCTGCCAACATTTCGTCAAATTTAGAGTAGCAGTAAGGAAATGGCGTCACTTTTACGTTTTATGTTACACTCAACCCGGCCGTTTTTACGGTTATTCGTGCCCGGCGTGGATTGGTCTTTATATACCTCAAATATGAATATTAAACATATGTACAAGAAAAGAACTAATGAACTATCACTTAAGTGATAAACAAATAGCTACGTGCCGTAACGAAGACGCTTTCCAACTCACTTTGTTACGTTGGAAAGCCTCTATTCTCTTCCTGTAGATTAGGATTGGCATGCGATTTTCGACGTATTTTGATCAAAAATACCCGAAAATGGCATTTTTGTAACCTAACCCTAACCTATAGCTCTCAAATAAAGGAATTATGGGATATAGATCTCAGACAAAGGCAGTATGGGATCGAAAGGCCAGAAAACTGTAACGGAATGCAAACAAGTTCAACCTTTCGAGTTTCGTTGTCGCCTGATCAACAGCTCCCGTTATAGTTTCATTGCCAAGCTAAGGGCAAGTCACAGTGGATATAAACATATTGCTAGACATTTGGCTGTTAAAAGGTTTGTCAACAACTAACCTCTTCAGTCGATTTTCAAATGCAAAAGGTCACCACTGAGTACTGGTTATGCAGAATATTCAAATCCAAAGGTCACTCACTGGCTTATAAACTTAGTCACAACTAGTATAACGATCACGGCGAAGTAAAGGGATAGAAACTAGCCCTCTTGTTGGCGTTATACAATGACTGAAAATGATCAAGGTAAACTGTCTCACTGAATATCCAGGATCACTTACCTTATGTATTTACG
Organism: Actinernus sp. WN-2022; assembly: GCA_030867875.1. Taxonomy (NCBI): domain Eukaryota; kingdom Metazoa; phylum Cnidaria; class Anthozoa; order Actiniaria; family Actinernidae; genus Actinernus; species Actinernus sp. WN-2022. The sequence goes on from JAOWCC010000936.1 coordinate 26,490,601, forward strand.
CAACTTCGCTGTTGCCTTCGATAATTACTGCTTACATTAGCTTCCACTGATCTAAACTTTGTTAGCAGTGTCAGCGACCGATATATACTTATAGAGTATATGAAAGTGCATGTCATTGTACTACGTTGCATCATCTGGCTTTTATGACAATATGTTGGCGATGACTCGCTTAACACCGAATATCAGTTTATTCAAGAGATCGCATCGCCCACTTAATTGGGATCGAGGATTGTGTTAAAGATATTAATAAGTGGATGCTGTGTAACAAGCTACTAAATTTTAACAATGATAAGACCGAGGTTCTTGTTATTGGGGCTCATCATCGCCCATGCCTGGATCTTGATGTTTTATTAGTAGGTGATGAGCACGTGACCCCGTCCGCGTCGGCTAGGAACCTCGGTCTTGTCTTTGATAACAGCACGAAACTTGATAAGCAAGTTTCCGCACGAGAGGCTGTGGCAGCAGTGGCCATCGACCTTTGCAAAGCATTTGATTCATTCTGTCACAATCTCATGCTTGCTAAGCTCAGAGCTTATGGTTTCTCGAAAGAAGCTATAGACTTCATGTCAACTTAACTTCGCGGGTGACCACAGCGTATGAATCTTGATGGGTATACTCTGACTGTAGATTGGTACAGACAGGGGTTCCACAAGGGTCCTTGCTTGGTCCTCGTTTATTTGATATCTTCATAAATGACTTGAACTACTTCGTATCTGACACTTCCCTTAGCATATATACGCTGACGATACTACCGGATATGCTTCTGATGCTTCGCCAATGGTGCTACAGTACCACATTAACTCAGACCTCCAAACGCTTTCCACCTGGTTTAAGAATAACTGCTTGCAGGTAAACGTAACGAAAACACAAGCCATCGCAATCGGTCCAACATCAAATGAATATGCCTTGAAACAGGACGAGTCAAATATTGAAGTCACTGACACCTTAAAGATTCTAGGAGTTACACTAGACCGCAAAGCTCACCTTCAAGTCACACATCTCGGAACAGCTGAGGAACGTTTATGCTAAGGCGGCAGCATTGAGACGATTACGTCGATTTATCCCAGAAGAAGTTATGATACGCCTCTACAAGGCATATATACTGCCCTATACCTGGAGTACTGTGGTCCTATCCTACTGGGAATTGGTGAAGGTCAAACCAAACGATTGGAGGACGCCAATCATTACATTCTGATGACGATTTTAGGCCTATCTAAGTCATTATCGTATTACTTTATTTTCAAGTACATAAATACGAAAACCTTGACCTTTTCAGTCGTTATCCTTACTTTGTAAATGTATACATGTCCTTCATACATCAATCATTTGTTTTAACTTAAAATTGTGAAGTACAACCGAGGTAGTGGCACTAGCCGGCTGGTACAACCGCGCTTTAAATATGAATTGAAGCATAGATCATCCTCATACATGGTATGGAACAGTTTACCTCCTAAAATACGCGAATGTATTACTATTAAGGCCTTCAAAAATGCCATAGGCTCTATGGATCTAACTTAGCTCAATATTTTAAGGTTGATTTAATTGCTATTTTATAAGTTTTATATATAGATTTTGTTAATTTCAGACGATGACTAAGAACTAATATAGAGATAGTTTTTTTCTTTCCTTTTACTCTTTACTAGCATACACGTCACAGCTTAGATGATAGCTAGGAGGAAATACTTTTCACAGGGGTACGGTAGGGGTAGTGCCTTCGCTTTAGGGATTAGCAGGAGCCCATTACCAGGAGCGTGCATCTCCCATATTAGGTCATTACCAGGAGCGTGCATCTCCCAGCTTAGGTCTGTCCGACAGCAGAACAGATCAGGGGTGGATCCAGGGTAGTTTATGTGATTTCCGTAAACTACTCAACTTTTTCCAAACCTCTAAATTTTAGGTAGTTTATTACTAGGAAGGGTGGGGTGGGTGGGGTATGAGTTGATTGGTCTGTCAGAGTAAACTACTCAAACCAAACCCTGGATCCACCCCTGCAGATGATGTAGCTATTTTTAGCTCTGTGTTTCCCGCGAGAAGAAACAAAGGCCGTCACTTTGAAACAATCAGGATGCACTGAAAAATTGTAATTAACACGGTTCAAACAGCTAAAAATACTAAAGCGCAAGAGAACAAAAGAAAACGTATCGCATACCAGAACTTCGCGACTATAAATAGCCACATCGTCTACTGCGCTGTGGGCGCTACCCACGGCTGTTTCGCTCGCGGCATTAGGTTCCAGGCTATCGCGCGGACGTAGCAGTGACGAAAAGTGCCAGGCAACTCTTTCAAGATGGCGGGAAATCGAGGGAAATTGGGCGCGCGCGCGACACGAATTTATGGCGCCAAACTGTTAGACATCTGTCAATAAAATTTGATTTGAAACATTTTCAATGTGTGGTTGTGTGTTTATTTTTTCACGCCATGTTTTTAAAAGTTGACAATCTTACGTAATACTGGGTTTCCGGACTATTTACCCTCGTGTTTCCGCTTCGTCAATTTCGTCGTTCGAAAACAGACTTGAAAAAAAGTTGTTTTCATACTAGAGATTCGACAGGAAGGACGCTACATATTCACGGAAATGAATTTTTTTAATAGTCGCAAAGTGCTTCCATTTTTATTTCTAAACAAAATCTCGTGATAACATGACCCCCTTTAACCGGAACTAGGTATGTCAAGTGTAGAGTTCCACCTGGACAAAGTGAAACGGTGCTGTAGAATCTGTGCAAGGTTTGTACACAAGGAACGGGTCACGTACAACTGCAACGAAAGCGAGACACTCACACGACTAACACGATTTTACGGAGTGGAGAGTTCAGAGCCGTCGGAGTCGACACCCTCTCGTATTTGCAACAGCTGTCATATTAGAATGACGAAGTGGGAAAAGTCCAACAAACGTGAAGATAGTAAAAAAGCCACGCCCTACGACTGGAGCATTCATCAGTCAAATGACTGCAAGGTGTGCACGGACTTTCTTGAGCGTGTAAAGGGAAATCGGCGACCTGGACGGAGTACGAATCATGGGCGAGGTCGGCCAGCGACACCACTGCAGAAAAACTCCCCTCATGCTATCCCAGCCCACATTCTTCCCAATGTATCAGCTCCAACCATCCCACCCTTAGAAAGGTTTTTCAATCCGAGAAATGAAATAGTCTGTCCAATATGTTTGGATATCCTGCAATCTCCAGTACAGGGGCAGTGCGAACATGTGTACTGTGCATGTTGCATAAGGCGTTGGCTTTTTTCATTACCTAATGCCCAGTGCCCAGTTTGCAAGGTGCCTATGCATTTTCAAGAACTGGAAGCTGTTCCTAGACTCCTAATGACATTAATATTAGAGGCACCTGTCAAATGCCGAGTATGTGGAAAGCCTGAACCACTCGAAGGTTTAGAAAGACATGAAAATGTCTGTAACAGCAAGGAAAACACTGGTCTGCTTGCCAATTTGGGTCAAGATGCACACACGATTTTGCAAAGCCCCGATACCAAGCCACTGAACATGGTGGAAGAGAAAATTGCAACAAATCTGCTAAAGAGAAAGATTGCAACTACACGACAACAGCCGGGCAAGTGTAAATGTGTCAAGATTATCACCAATGGAACGGTAAGCTAACGAATCGTAGATCTATATCCCCCTCCCCCTTTATTTATATACTAAGAAACAACAACTAGCACAAGTTTTAGTAAATGTTGCATCTCAAATGTTTAAATAAGTATTTTCTGACAACCAAATCAAAAACAATTATTTTGTTAAATTTTCAAAAATTCCCAAACCTACAAAACAAATACATCCCTCCCAGCAGTACCAATCCAGCCCGTTTGTTAACCCAATATTGTTTTGTAAATGCACTGGAGAGAAATTCAGGCTTCAATAAAAAAAACGTATCCCAGCAGACAACAATGCACCCAATCTGAGAAGTATATACAAACGTGTTTTAAGATAACGAGTGCTAGGCGATCCTGGAATAGCTTTAAGAAAAAACTAATCAAGCCAGACACTGTACCTATCTTACCTCTTTGTACAAGTCACTGCTCTGTAATAGCTGGGGTATACCTCACATACCAGAAAGCTTTTCTACCACACAACACAAGTCATATGGTATTTTTACTTTTACTATAACTTTGCATCTCTGTAGCCTCTGTATATGACGGTCATACCAAGCCCTAGAATATCATCAAGTGAAGCTTCTGATAGAACATTACGGCGCAGATCTTCCAATATTGAAGAGATGCGATCTATTGTTAGTGGTGGGTCAGTGAAAGATGTTGAAACACAATATGCAAATGAGTTTAAAAGACTTGGCCAGGAACAGCGCAAGGAAATCATAAAAGAGGCTGGTCTGAAAATAGATGTCCCCCCTGGTGAGGGGTTAGCCATGAAAGCAACCCTTGGAATACCTTGGAACAAACTTCGTCACCTAAGAAGGTAACTTACATATACATTTCTCCTGAATATTTGTTCTTCTAATCATTTGGCTGCCTTTTATAAACTTTTTTTAAAATTTAATATAAAATCATAGTTTGCAGTATTATACCCTTGCTACTCCATAATGAGAAATATAAAATATTAGACATTTTTATTGAACCCATCCTGTACAACCATGCAAATACTTTACAAAAAAGCTGCTAGCAAGTGAATGAGTACATCGGGTAATAATAATATAAAACATTTTATGAATAAAAGAAACTCTAAATAACAATAGGTAAGAAGTATTTCACATATCAGTACTCATCCCCCATAGTTAACAACAGTTCACTTCCCCATGCTTAGATTAAGTAAACACTGGTATGTATCAACTAAAGTCGATTGAGCTATGCTAGATTAAGTAAACCATCCAATATTACCTTCCAATAGATGGTTGTCCAGCTGGGGAGTTAAAATTCAAAGTGAGGGCAAACTAAGAACCGAAGGACAGAAACTGGAACTGTGTACCCTGCAAGCAGAACAAGTTCCATTTTCCTTTAAAATAAAGAATGGAACCGAGATTCGTTTTGCCCCATGTGTCAGAGTGGAAAGCCTCAGAGACTTCATATTCAATTACCTTGACCAGTGTTTGGAGTAAGTATAATTCATTAACAATAATGTTTACAAGTACAAGACTCATGCAAATGATTAAGTTGAAACCAATCAGCTTTGAAAATGAAAATTATTGTACTTAACTATATTCATTTTGAAATCACGGGTTTTCTGCAATCTGATTGGGTTAAAATAGTGCAATAATATTACAGACTGAATGGCATGATTTAACTGAATCAATCAAAAGGCAGAAACCCCAAATCAGACAATGAAATCAAACTATTTGAGAAACAATTTCAAAACATAATAAAAAAACCAGAACATTTATTTTGCTTTAAACGTTTTCTTTTACTTTTAGTACAAAGTAATTATATAAATTCCAAAATGGATTTATAAATTGGAAACATAACTTTGTGTGCAATTTTGGTCTGAAACAAAACTATTGATTACAAATTGTACTCCCACTTGGCTGTCATGCGATTTTGTAATCACTTGTGTGACTTCAGACAAAATGGCACTGCACTCAAGTCTATTACTATTATTAATTGGGCCAGTATACATGTAATTTACAATCCTGATAAGAAACTCTAAAATATGTTTCCTAGCCTTTAACCATATTATTTTGGGGGTCAAACATGATTGTTTATACTATTTCTATTACAAGGTGCAACATGCTAACATGGCATGGAGAACTAATCCCTGAGGATGAGGTCTGGTTGAAGATAGGAGGAGATAAGGGTGGGGGGAGCTTTAAGATGTCTTTCCAGATTGCTAATCTGGAATGTCCAAACTCTGTAAGGAACACGGCTGTGTTCTGTGTATTTGACGCACCCGACACATATCACAATGTGAGCACAGCACTGAAGAAGTACCAAGATGAAATAACTCTCCTGCAGAACAGTCAGTGGAGGTAAAACCTACATAAATGTAGGGATGGGAAGGTGCATGTTGTTCCATAGGGAAGCCAGATATATTATCAAGTATACATAAAGTGTGATAATTTTTATATTTCATCAGTTCTCAATAGTCATAAATTAAAGGAGTTGCCAAGAGAAGTGCTCATGGTTCTTTAAATATTCAGGAATACATGTAGGATATGTTCAATAATTTGTTTCAAAATTGTAAACATGATTATTTAAATTTGCACTTCTAAATTGATCCTACCATTTTTTGCTGTCTGATGGAAGTTTTAAAAGTTAATGCAAAATGGATATTATAAATTGAGTTCTCATGTCCTCAGAATGAAAATTAAATATGGCATTTTGAAGAAACTACCAATTTTTACAAAAGTTGTGCAGGCACAGAAAATAATAAATGGCATCCACAATAATTAACAATTATTCACCTAAGTGGAGGTGAATAGTGGTGGATATTTACCGAGCTGCTTCGGCAAATTAAATATCCACCAGTATTCACCAACACTGAGGTGAATAATTGTTTTAGTATATACCACACTCCAGGTGAATAGACAGCACCAAATAGTTATTTTATTTTCTCTCAAATAGACAAAAACCGGTGCAAGATGATCACTGCTTTGCTCGGGGTGAATATGAAATCATATTCACTGTTTGAGTAGCCAATCAGAGTGTGCAAAAAGTGATATTCACTGGTGTGGTATATACATGTACTAATAATATACTTATTATTACGGATACTTACTTCATAGTTATATGCTGGTACTAAGATAGAGTACCACTTTTTTTTAACAAATACACAGAGGAAAGAAGATACGTGTGTTTGTGTTTGGCGACTATGCCCTGCTGTGCATCCTGTATGGAATTTCTGGAGCAAGTGGTAATAGAGTTGCATCCATTGTTTGACCTATTATTAAATAATTTCCGATCATGCATCTGTAAAGAAATAATTAAATTATTATTATAAAAATAAGAAGCTCAGGTTTTTGTACCATACTGTTTGCATATATTATCAATTTCCTGATGTAAAAACCTAACACTAAAATGCCGAGACAAAAAAATGCAGTCTTACTGCCTCCTGGTTTGCTCAGCGGTACAGTGTTATTAAAACTCTGGTCTGTCGTGCAGGGTGTCGTGGGTTCAAACCCCGGCTGCACCAGCACTCAGGATTTTATTACTGTTTTCATTTAAGTGTGACATTTAGTTAATCATCAGGCAAAATAATGTGGTCTGCTTTCATACAGTATGAAGTTTTCAAAGGCATACCACCTACTAGACTTAATGAAATCTAGGTGGTTACTTGTTTGATTGATGGTCAGCTGAATGCAATTGTCCAAATGCGACTTGAAACTTTCAGTCGCATGTCAATGAAAATGGTAATAAAATAACGGAGTAGAAATAAGGTGCTGCCTTTGTGTTGGAACTGCATATGGTTAAACCTTCTCGGATAAGGATGATAAATTGTAGGCCCTCAGAGACCTCCATAGAGGGGCTGTAAGGCTGTTGAGGTTATTGGCCCACCTTTTGATAAACAGGTTGGTAGCAAGGAATTTAACGAGTATGTAGCTGCCCTCCATGACGCTCAAAGTAAAGAGCTACAAGCAGCTCATTATGAAGAGATGGCAAATGCTAATGATGAGTTGGCCAACTACCTACTGCTACATTGTGATGACCTAGAGGTTCAAAATAACATTACCACCCTGAGATCTAAGTCCAAAGAACTTCATGAGCAGGCCAATGTCTTGGTAAAGACTTTTGACTTTTACTTACATTGTATAAATTATATTTACATTTGCAGTTATCTTCAGTTGTAAAGAACTGTGAAAACCAATATGGATTCCAAAATGTAGAATGTGCTTATAAAGTGTACATGTATATAAACAAGTAATACATGTACAACAATAGTGTGTTTAGGTTGAATGGTGTGGATTATTTGTACTTATCTTAGAGAAAGACAAAGTATGACAATGTATGGCAGCTCGACTTTTGAATTACCTTATACATGTACATGTAGGTAATTATAAAGATAAAGCATTATGAAATAATGGCATTTCAACAGGACGCAAAAGACCATCAGAAGGGCAAACAAGCTTAATTCTGAAGATGGTCCTGCTTCGAAAGAACTTAAGAGATCCCTACAGAGCATAGGAGTTCAGCAGCAAGCCTATCATGGTGGTGGATTTGTGGGAAACCATGTTCACAAATGTTGTGAGGTGAATAGATTCTATACACCTGCATTACTGAGCTTTATTAGTTTTAATTGCCATTACCATTTACAAAATAATTATTGCAAACTCATTGTCTGAAAATGTAACATGAATTTTAAACCCTTAATTAAAGTCAACAACTAAAAAAAATCAGAACAGTCATTTTGGTTTGTTGGTTAAGCCTCTACTACACTTCCTGTTCTGCCAACGTTCTTTTCACATTTTGTAAATTTTCAAATGTTTCAGGCCATAAATGTGAAGAAAATATCCAGTGTTGCCACAACAGTTACAGAAAAGCTGTGTCCAGCTCTATTGACGAAAGCTGAAAGTGTGCAAACAAAATTTGAATTGCTTCTTGGAGGGTTTGCAAAGTGCTACAGGGTGTATGATTGCAAAAAGCAGCTGAGTAATGAGGTTATTTCACAACTTGGTAAGAGTTATCAAAGATACAAACCAGAATTGTATTACATTGATTGCATATTCCAAAGCTTCATACCACCTTGCACAAAGTTTTCCTACACATACAATGATACACGACTGTATATAAATTGTACCTTAAAGGAAACCCTGGCTGTTGGAACATGTTGCCATTAATTGTTGGCAATATGGTCTAAGTTGAAAATATGTGGGGGAAAAAACTAGATATTATAGTAAGCATTTTTAAATCTCTCTGTGTTTGCTTTTGGTCGTAAGCAACTTCTTCTCCGTAGTCTATTAGATCCAGGTTTAATCTTAGGTACAAAGCTTTCTATCGGACTGTTTTGGAAAAAAATGGACATGAGTACGGTACATGTACATGTACAAGACAGTATGACTGAAAACCTTTTTTGTGAAATCCCCAGCCCTTGCCCACATTCCTCCCAGGAGAATTTACATTGATACAATGTAGGTACCCATTACACTTACCATTTTCTTATTATAATGCAGATAAAGATATCAAGAGCTTCATGGTCATCTACAGAACACAATTTCCAAATGCATCAGTCCTCCCCAAGATGCACTTTCTAGAAAGGCATATCATTACGTGGGTTAGGCAATGGAAATGTGGGCTTGGATATCATGGAGAGCAGGGAGCAGAAAGCATACATAATGTGTTTAATCAGCTTGATAGGCAGCATGCATGTGTTGGAGACAAAACGGAGAAGCTCAGATGTATGTGTAAAGAGCACCACAGGCAAATCCATCCTCAGATCCTTGCCAAAGTTCCAGAAGTCAAGAAGAGGAAGTAGAAAATTTCCTCTGAATTAAATTCAAAATCAATAGTGTATGATAGTACCCTGGGCCTGGGGGGTGTACATTTGTATGTGCCACCACAAAGGTTTTTTTTTTTTTTGCCATTTTTGTCTGAAATAGGGTCATAAATTTCGTATTTTTAGTCTAGAATAGGGACAGGGAAGTACATGTATATATTTCTTATTAGGTCTGAAAAAAGGGAATGGAAAATTTTATCTTTTGGTCTGTTTTGAGACCCGGACGGCACACTCCCACCCAAAATAACGTAATCTGGGTGGCAGTTACCTACCCTTTCACAAATTTGGGCAAGTATCCCTATCCTGTCCAGGTTATTTATTACTTTTATTCCCGTGAAGTGGGAACTCAAATAAATGTGATACTTCGCCTTTGGCAAATATGCAATGTTGTTTGTTGTTGTTTTTTTCATTGAGGCACAATTTTATTCACTTCGTAAAAGATCCCGTTAATTTACAGACATACACCCATTCCACGTGTTCGATTGGCACGTCTACGGCAGATGTTCATGTCATGACTTTTAAGTGTTAAAAAAAATGGAAGCAACTTCAGACATATAAATCCTAGTTATAAATAGATGAAACATTTCTTTAAGTACTGACCTTCTGTTTTTCTTCGCGTTTCTTGCGAGTTGGCCGGCGTTGAACACTGGCTCGGTTTCACTGATGAAGACATTTTCTCTCCGAGACATGGCATACTTCCTTCGCTAATACTTCCCGAACACTTACCATGTTATCTAGCACATTGTATAGGAAGACATTAACGATAATAATAATAATAATAATAATAAATTTATATAGCGCCATATCCACTAACTGCACTATGGCGCTTTACATTACTACATAAAAAAATAAAATTAATATTTACAAAAAAGCTTTCCCAAAAAGGTAAGTCTTCAGACTTTTCTTAAAAAATTGTAATTGACATGTCAGGCCTTCTCATATCGATGGGCAGAGCATTCCACAGGCGCGGGGCAGCTACCGCGAAAGCTCTGTCACCATAGGTCCTTTGATTGGACCTGGAAACTGCAAGTAAAGAGCTATGAGAAGACCTGAGATTACGGTTAGGGATGTATTTCTTTAATAAATCACTGATATAAATAGGAGCTAGGTTATTTAGAGACTTAAAAACTAATAACAAAATCTTAAAAACAATACGGTGCTCCACAGGTAGCCAGTGGAGCTCATAAAGTAAAGGCGAAACATGGTCAAATTTAGATAGGCGTTTAACAAGACGAGCAGCGCAGTTCTGTACGGACTGCAACCTCTGGATCTGATATTTAGGCAGTCCGTACAAAAGGGCGTTCCCGTTGTCTAACCTACACGTTATGAAAGCATGTATGAGTGCTATTGTAGACTCTTCAGATAGATAACTTCTAATTTTAGATATTCTCCTAAGATGGTAAAAAGCTGATTTACATATAGCACTAATGTGCTTCTCAAAAGTTAAACCATTGTCAAAAACTACACCCAGATTACGAGCAGACGTCGATGACTGTACTACGGAACTACTAATTGTAAGCGAGTTCAGAAGTGGACGAGGCCGATAACGAGAACTAATAACTAGCAACTCCGATTTGTCGCTGTTAAGCTTAAGCTTATTACTACACATCCATTTGTCTATTTCATTAGCACAGGCTTCAATTTGGGAAATTACTGATGCCTTCACTTCGCCACCTTGGGAATAGAAAGACAAGTACAACTGAGTATCATCAGCATAAAAGTGAAAACCCATGTTGTACCTTCTCACGATATCCCCAAGTGGCGAAGTGTAGAGCAGATAGAGTATGGGGCCTAACACGGACCCTTGAGGCACACCACATGCCAATGAGCGATGTGAAGACCTCTCTCCCCGGATACTAACAAACTGGTATCGATTTCTAAGATAGGAGGTGAACCAAGAAAGCACAGACCCAGTGATACCAAACCTAGTAGCCAGCCTATTAAGTAAAATAATGTGGTCGACAGTGTCAAACGCTGCCGACAAATCTAGAAGAAGTAGGATGACAGACTGATGATTATCTAATGCTATCAAAATGTCATTGTGAACTCTGAGAAGAACAGTCTCAGTACTATGCAGCTGCTTGTAAGCAGACTGGAAAACTTCATCAAGGTTGTTCATTACGATATAATCTATCAGTTGCAGAGCAACAGCTCTTTCGGTAAGTTTTGATAAAAACGTTAAATTAGAGATTGGTCGAAAATTAGCAAAAACCTCAAAATCTAGACCTATTTTCTTCAACAATGGATTTAGCATAGCTATCTTAAAGCAGTCAGGTATCACAACAGTGTCCAAAGAGAGGTTGACAATCTTGGTCATCACAGACAAAAGCACTGACCAGCACTCTTTCAAAACAACAGCCGGAGCAGGATCTAGAGGACAAGACTTCACAGCAGAACCAGTAATCAGACTAGACACTTGATCCTCAGTAACATTCTTGAAGCGTGACAGCACACAACTTACATGAGCAGGATCATCAAGATGTGCCAGGGTGTTTGAAGAACTGTCTAGTGAATTCCGTAAATTAGTAATCTTCTCAGTGAAAAAATCTGCAAATTTGTTAGCCAGTTCACTGTCTGAACTTGATTCAGGATAAAGAGGTTCAGATTTAGTGTGTAGTAACTTCTCAACTGTCTGAAACAGGACCCTCTGATCGTGCTTAGAGTTCTCAATAATGTCACCATAGTACAAAACCTTTGCTGACCTTTCGACTGTACGAAATTATCTTGGAACTATAACTTTCCGATCTCCTGTAAACGCAGCTCGAACACCAAAGAACCACACCATTCAGGCGGTAAATCAAAATGGAGGCTTTCAGGATTTCAGCAAAACTCAATCTGACCGAGTACGTGTTTCATTATGAGACCTGGGACCTAATGGCCAGAAACACTGCGAGCGAAACAGCCGTGTACCCATCACATAGGTACGCTCCTGGTAATGGCTCCTGGGGTTAGGGTATGTTATTGGGGGTAATTGTCATATGGAGGAGGGTGTTGGTATTTTTTCTCTGGAAAGGGAGGGGGTTGCCATTGGGTGTTTCTTTCCATATTAAGGGTTATGATTTAACGTTAAGAGTTTGGGTTGGTTAATTAAGGAGTAATCATAATAGTGTTTTCTTTTCTTGTGGTAAGGGGTTGGTTATAATGCAAGAGGGGATACTTTTCACATTAAGGGTAATAACGTCTGAATAATACGAGTTAGGGTAATGGATAGTTGTTCGAGGGGTGCTTGTTTCGTTGTATGCTACATTAATATGTCAAAAATGTTATTAGATTATTCATATACATCATATATATATATACATATATATACAGTCAATGCCAAAAAGGTTGTCCAGCAGAACATAATATAATACTACACCAAGACAATAGGCCAAAACAATGGATATTAAAGTATTATATTATGTTCTGCTGGACAACCTTTTTGGCATTGACTGTATATATATATTTATTATATGGCTCTGTCACATCTTGCATTCTGATTGGTCGACGCACGGTCCGTCGATTCCTGTATCCGGACCACGGTATGTCTTTTCCTGTATCCCGACCGGCAAATTCCCGTCGCGAGTTTCAAAGTTTTGTTTTCGTTCATTCAGACACTAAAAGTGGAAAACCCAGTATACATCTCAATAGTTTACAAAATTATTTGGGCTGACAAATAAAACGACTGTTAAAAGATACAAAAACAGGGCGATGAGCTACCAAAAACAAAATATAAGTTCTCGGCATGGACGGATAAGTGATGATGAACATTCTCGTAGTGAGTTTTATTACCCTGATGAAATAAAAGCGACGAAACGTTTTGCCAAGACAACGAAAACAAAGAGCAACACGAAAGTTAGGACAAAAAGTTTGTGAAGTCAGTGAAAGTCCTAGCTAGCGGTGATCATGAAGCGAAAATCAAAGCTGTTTTGGAATGGAACTTACAAATCTACCAGTACCACAGTACCAGAGTCAGAGAGAAACAACAACGATAAATGTCGCTCGACATGAACTGAAGCTCAGGTACCTGCAGTGTTCAGCAGATGCTGACCTCGATGTCTTTAACTTCATCAGTTAAATCCATAGTGAGTTAAATCCGAGACTGGAGAGTGGAATGGCCGCCAACACGGATCAAGCAGCTTTCTTGAAGACTCTAAACAAACATTTTCAAAGATTCATCTCAGATGTTAACCACTTCAGAAGCTGGAATATTGTCGTAAACTTGTATCAACAATTACAAAGTTTGATCCTCGCCAATTCTTGACTTCAGAAATAACAAACTATTGCCATCAAAGTCAACAATCTTTTGTTTGATTCTTCTCTTTCATTTCGCGTAACTAAAATGAAAAAGGCGGGAAAATTCACGTTCGCGCGCGCCCCCAATTCCGGAAATGGAAAAACTGGTAACCGGATGTGAGTAGTAGGAAGGATGGTGATTCTGGATCACTTCCGAATGTGGATCAGGGAAACCTCGCTGCTTCTGATCCACATTCAGAAGTGGTCCAGAATCTCACCATCCTTCCTACTACTATCCAATGCGAGCACGGTCTTTAAAAGTATTTTGAGAAAAAACAAATATTCCCTCAAAGAAAAAATGTTGTTAGGTCTGAATTAACAAGATTAATTAGGCAATAGGAATCCATAGTATATATGGTGGAGATAACGTCAAACCTTTTGGACCAACTGATTCCTGAGGAGACCCAAAAGAAACTCGCGAGACCAATAAAACCAATACGATACATTAGTGGGCCTATTTTAGATGACTTCGACCCGTTGGACTTGAGTAAAATTGAACCATTATTTGATGGGCGAGAATTCTACTTGACAGATAGTTTTAGAAACTACTTGAGGACGTGGATGATTGACCTTCCCAAAGACCAACATAGGGACCCATAGGTATTCCTAGAGACCAAGAGATCAGAGATTAAGGGGAAGTTGCGGGAGGAGCATCTCGAACTTGATAGCATTAAATTCCAACTCAAATTGGCAGTCGTATTCAGCATGAGGGGTAAGACACCAACGACTTAAATATTTGGTCAAAGCAAATGGTCTTATTACGGGTGGAAGATGTGGTAGTGCATTGAACGAGGCTTTCGCAAAGATCCTGGCCTCCATAGAATCTTTCATTAACAAGGGCTAGGGTTGGGAGATTGAATACGTAGAAGCATTGTGGCTAGACATCGCAAAGTACCAGCCACTCAAAGGAGGCACATATGTTTAACTACCCAAATGGATAAGGAACAAGAATGCCGTAGTGAATGCGAAAAACAAAGACAACGAATGCTTTCGATGGGCTATCCGTTCCATGCTTTACCCAGCAGAATTGCATGTAGATAGGCCTGGAAGTTACCCACAGGAGGACCATTTGAACTGAGATGTAATTTCGTTCCCCACCCCCTATCACGGCTTAGGAAGTTTGAGAAGCAGAATACTTTGATAGCCAACAACGTGTATGGAGTAGAGGAGAAAAATATCATAGTCCATAAGATTAGCGATAGACCTGGATACGTTCCCAGGATCAACCTATTGTTAATTGAGTAGCATTGTGCTTGGTTCAAGAGTTTAGACCGGCTTCTTTGTAGCCAAAACAAACATAGAGGTAAGACTTACTTCTGCGAGAGATGTCTCCATGGGTATTCGAGGAAAGATCTCTTGGAGGGACACGAGCCAGTTGCAAAGGGTCGGGGAAGTTGCTGTGCATGTCGAAATGCCTGAAGAAGGTAAGAACGAGCTTCATTTCCTGAACTACCATAAGCAGCTTCCCATTCCTTACGTTATCTACGCATATTTTGAATCGTTGCTAGAGAAGATCGACGTGCCGGTAGGAAATGGCACAAAGAATACAGAAAAGCACATAGCATGTAGCTTTGGATATGTCCTCGTAAGAAGTGATGGTAAGACGGAACCCTCCAGTGATTTTTAGGGGAAAATTCTGCCTATGAGTTCCTGGTGGCGTTACAACGCGAGGAGAAGCGAATTAAGGAAAACCTACCTACCATTGTGCCTTGGGACAAGGACTGGCAAGACTTGCCAAAGTTCTTGAGGGCTAAAACATGCCATATATGTGAAGGTTTTTTTTAGGGAAGAGACAACGTTTTGGAACATTGTCACATCACGGGAAAGTATCGGGGGGCTGCCCATCGAGTCTGTAATTTAAAGCTGCGGATAAATCCAAAAACGGTGTCCATTCCTGTTGTCTTTCATAATCTCCGGGGATATGATTCCCACTTGATCATCCAAGCGATCTCGAAGGTTGTGGGAGGTATTACTTGCATCCCCAACAACATGGAGAAGTATATATCGTTTTCCCTGGGGCAGTTGAGTTTCATCGATAGCATCCAGTTCTTGCTTTATTCCCTCAAAGGATTGGTGAAGGCAAGATCTTACGGGAATACGTCACTGGTGAGGAGAAGAGGGATAGACATGCTTCCATAGTCGAAGATGCTGCAATAGAATAAAGGCGTCAAAAAGCCCAAAAGGCGGTACAAGGGCATTTGGATAGACATGCTGCCATAGTCGAAGATGGAGGCAAGGGATCGAAAAGAAACGTTGGAAGTGGCAATACAAAAGCTTCGGGGTTTCTTTGGGAACGTAGGAGCCGTTCTTTCGGCAAAGAAAAACACACACTAACTAGCGGAGCTGTTGGATGAGGCGCCCTTGCAAGTGCGTGTCCTCGCTTTCCAATCGATCGCTACCACCTATGGGCAGAAATGGATTTTGGCTTTGTACATCGAGGGAAAAAACATCGAACTGTATTGGGCTCCAAAAATACTATACCATGTCTTGTCCCAATCCGAGGTTCTATCTAGCTACCCACACACGAGCAAATATGCAAGAAAAACATACATTTGTCTCTCCAACTATGCTCCATCGTCTTTTCGATTGTCTGGGTTTGGGGAGCCTTTCATTGGAGGATGAAGAGCTCCAATAATGGGGAATATTGTCGTACCAAAGCAAATCCAAGGAATAGTCGATATGGAGTAGGAGCTCGAACGAAAAAGAGAGATAGAGGAAAAGGAACAAATTCGACTTGCAGGAGCTTGGGATCTATGGAGAAGATCTACAAAAACATGCAACAAGGCGACCTCAAAATAGACGAACTTCCTCCTGGAGAATACTACATTCGTAGATACGCAACAGCAATCTATCGAGGCAAGGAAAAGTATGGATTCGAAATACAGCTCGAAAATGGCTACCCCTCGGAGACCTTTTGATCGAACTACTTTGTGGGGCGGGAAGTGGAAAGAAATTCCGAGATCTTGGAAAAATCAATACTCCTACGAACCTTGGGAATAGGAACAACTCCAACGAAGCACAAATCTATGCGCGTTGCCTTCGAATCGGCTCCAGCAACACACCAAGAAATGCGAGTCGTTTCCTGTGTATCTCGGAAACTGTGTGATAGCCTGGAAAAACTCGAGCCTCGCAAATACCTAGTCGAAGCCTATGCAACCTATACATATGGCGGCAAAACTAAATACGCCATCAAACAAATATATGTATCAATCCAACTATTTCTTGAATTGCGAAATAGAAAGAAACTCAACACTGCTGCAGCAACGATTCTACATCCAAACAGTTGGACTTGCCAATACCCCCAAAGAAATAAACAAGCCACAGTAGAGATTTCTACAAACTAGAAAATACCCTTTCGACGTACCCGGTAGCTGTCTTGGAAGCTTCTTTCATCGACAGACCTTTCTCCATAGCCCCCGGTTTGGAACGAGCAATGCAACACCCGTTTCCACCACAGCCAATGCTAGGCCTGTGTTTTGCGAAGTCTAGCAACATCTTTTTCGAATTCGCCCATCTGCATATATACACATAGGTGTTTCTTTTCTAAATAGAACGAACATATCGTCCTAGTCCATACGTGGAATTCGGGATGTCCTCTTTTGGGGTTCTACTACGACGAAAAGTCTCCGAGATGTCGCGAATGGACAGCCTGGTTCTTCGAGGTATTGCGCTAGAAACGGCAATACACACAAAGAGGAATGGCAAAGACATAAATCCCAATCCCCATATATCGAAGAGCTCTATTCGTTTCTACAGATTTTTCTTGCACCATATCTTCGATCAATTCTGATCTTGTTCTTCTTGGGAAAGATATTGGACTATGTCATCGAGGAAGCTTGTAGAGTCTTCTGCCATCTCTCCATTAGCAGCAACCGACTCTCGAATATTGCCTAGTTCCCGAGGTATTTCTTGTAGCAAAGTTTCTATCTTTCCAAGGCGAGAATAGAAATCCACAATCGAGAGAGTGGTTTCCGATTCGGCAACGTTTCTTGCATCGTCGCTTTGTATCGGGACAATGGCACTATTGTCTTGTATAGGGACTACCTCCCATATCGTTCGCAACCGCCCAGTCCCAATACCATATGTTTTGGTCACCATTCCATAGGGTTCTATTCCTCGAAGATCGCGTATTTCTTTATCTGCTCGAGGGACAAATCTGCTTTTGGCATGTCTATATTGTTTCGAGGCGAAATATGTTCGAAACGTATCCAAAATATGCTCGAAACGTATCCAAAATAGACAAGTAACAAGACAAGTACCGAGGCGCGACTTGCAAGAACTTGGGAAACTACCTAGACTCGACCTACGAATACGTACCTACGAATACTTACCCAAGTTCTTGCAAGTCGAGTCTAGGTACTTGTTCAGGTACTTGCCCAAGTTCTTGCCCTTTTCAAGCTGTATTTCGAATCCATACTTTTCCTTGCCTCGATAGATTGCTGTTGCGTATCTACGAATGTGGTATTTTCCAGGACTATTCCTTGGATTTGCTTTGGTACGACAATATTCTCCACTATGAGAGCTCTTCGTCCTCCAAAGAAAAGCTCCCCAAACCCAGACAATCGAAAAGACAATGGAGCATAGTTGGAGAGACAAATGTATGTTTTTCTTGCATATTTGCTCGTGTGTGGGTAGCTAGATAGAACCTCGGATTGGGACAAGACATTGTATAGTATTTTTGGAGCCCAATACAGTTCGACGTTTTTTCCCTCGATGTACAAAGCCAAAATCCATTGCTGCCCATAGGTGGTAGCGATCGATTGGAAAGCGAGGACACGCACTTGCAAGGGCGCCTCATCCAACAGCACCGCTAGTTAGTGTGTGTTTTCTTTGCCGAAAGAACGGCTCCTTTACGTTTCCAAAGAAACCCCGAAGCTTTTGTATTGCCATTTCCAATGCTTCTTTTCGATCCCTTGCCTCCAACTGTTTTTGTCTAGCATCTTCGACTATGGCAGCATGTCTATCCAAATGCCCTTATACCGCCTTTTGGGCTTTTTGACGCCTTTATTCGATTGCCACCCTCCAATCGTTTTCCTCGAGAAGAATTTTCTCTTGCCATAGCATCTGTTCCCCTTTTTGTCGGCGAAACTAGACATACTTCGGTTGTGTTGGGAATTTTTTCGATGGGGTAGGGCAAAGTTTTTTCGTCGCCTTTCCAGAACTTCCTATTCCAAGTCCATTCCACAAATTCCCCATCTGGCAAAGGTCGCAGTCCTTCCTTGGATTCTGTAGCAGCTTTGGATCTGGCAAATGGAACCTTGGACCTTACCAAGAATGTTTTTCCTTCGAGCTTCCTGTAGGTTTGTAGCTGCACTTGGCGGTTTTTGACCATTTTCTTTGTTATTTTTCAGTAGGAATTCGAACTTGCCGCGGGTAGGCAGTGTCGGCATTGAGCGCTAATTAGATTGGCACCTCAAAGTGTCCAGCCATTCTGCCCTATGGTTTCTTTGGATCGCCTCCTCATCGCGATTCAACACCACTGCATGGATACGAACTCCAACAAATCCGAATGCCGAAACCCACAAGGGGAGATACCTGTTTTACAAAGTCTCTAGGGTTTGGCTCCCGTATTTTTTGGAAACTCCCACAACGCGCCTAGTTCCTGTGTGACCCCAACACACACAATATTGGATTTTGGTGGGTTTTGAGAGCAATACCACATTGCAGTGGATGCTAGATGCGATACCATCCTATTGCCTTTCCAAAGGTTGCACCCAGAACAGATTGTTTCCCAAAAGCCCATAGACACATTCGATCTGTGTTTTTGCATTTTCCAAAGATATGTCTTGCATCCCATACATAGAAACTTCGATCGTGCAAATGCCTCTCTGTTGCACATCGGGATGGGCAAAGGTTGCCGCTAGTCGAGGCTCTGGGCAATCGCAAACAATTGCTACGTTGTTCCCAAACATACCTTGCATCCCAGCCGTCTCCCGTTGTAGAATTTTACTCGTACAAGTTGCTCTGGAAAGAAAAACGACACGCAATACCGCCCAGCTTGGGTAGAGTCCAAAACTCGGATGTCTTCTTCTTCCAAATGCGCCACAAGCGCTTCCCTATCCAAAGTCCCCGAAAAGTCTTTGGTGGCGTCGAGCGAGTAGAGACCCACACTAATATTTCGCAAATCGTATAGAAATGTTGGAAGCTTCTCGAATAGCTCTTCGATAGGAATATTCGCAACATCTAGTTTTGCAACCAGGATACATTCTGGGTCGGGGTGCTCTGGACATTTTCTCTTGTAGGTATCCAGCACAGCACTATCTCTTTGCAAAATGCTTTGTATTGTGTCCCTATATATTGCCCCCTCCACCCAAATAGGCGCAACTAGCCACAATACGGATATGTAGGGTGTTTCGAAGCCCATTTGTTTCTGCCGCAGCTCGAATTTCTGCAACCACTTTTTTGGAAATGGCTCCCGCCGCCTAATAGATGCCACCTATCTTGGCGACCTCGGTTTTCGAAAGCAATGTCTAAGCATATAGATCGCCGAGAAACACATCCGATACTGGATGCAAATTTGTTTCTTCGGTAGCCCCAGCCAAATAGTCGATTTTGGCAATATCTGTAGCAAGGTTCCCATTGTACAGATTTTTGAGTAGAAGGTGGAAATCTATTCTTTCCCCGGCCCACGCTTCGAAGTCCAATGTCGCGCAATGTCGTGTATTTTGTGCTACAATCCATCACTATATATGTATAGAAATACAAAACACTAGTATTGCACAAAAACGTAGCGGCAGCCAAATTTGCCTCCCGATGTCGTATTTGTAAGTTGGTGGCCGGAAAAATAGTACTTCCCTCGAAATCGAATTTTGGATGCTGTGGCGCAAAAAGTAGCAAGATCTCGCTGTAGGTTTTTCTACTTGGGAGCCATAGGGTCACCCGATTCTGGACCACTCTAAAAAAGCTGCCCTGTGTCCTTGGGTATTGCATTTGCGAAACTTTATACAAAGAAATGTATGGGGCAGTAGCTGAAAGTTGGTAGCCGAAGAAAATTAGTGCTTCCCGCGGATTTTAATGCACCACCACATCTTCCATCTTTGACCAAAAGTTTGAAGTTGTAGGTGTCCTACCCCTCATGCTGAATACGACTGCCAAAGAGAGTTGGAATTGAATGCTATCAAGTTCGAGATGCTCCTCTCGCAACTTCCCCTTAATCTCTGATCTCTTGGTCTCTAGGAATACCTTTGGATCCCTATGTTGGTCTTTGGGAAGCTCCATCATCCACGTCCTCAAGTAGTTTCCAAAACTATCTGTCAAGTAGAATTCTCCACCGTCAAATAATGGATCAAATTCACTCAAGTCCAACGGATCGAAGTCGTCTAAAATAGGCCCCCTAATGTATCGTATTGGTTTTATTGGTCTCGCGATTTTCTTTTGGGTCTCCTCAGGAATCAGTTGGTCCAAAAGGTTTGACGTTATCTCCATCATATATACTATGGATTCCTATTGTCTAAAATGAAAATTAATCCAGACCTAACAACATTTTTTTTTGAGGGAATATTTGTTTTTTCTCAAAATACTTGTTCGTATTAGATACTAGTAGGAAGGAGGGTGAGATTCTGGACCACTTCCGAATGTGGATCAGAAGACCGAACTGCGGTCAAGCAACGAGGTTTCCCTGATCCACATTCGGAAGTGGTCCACAATCACCATCCTTCCTAGTACTTATGTGACCCAACATTATAAACAATACAAGTAAATGCGCCATATAATAAACCACTTATTTACCTTGCTTGCTCGGTCTGTACAGAGAAATATCAGACCTCGGTATCCTCGAGGTCTGATATCTCTCTGTACAGACCGAGCAAGCAAGGTTAATAACCAGTTAATATACAAGTGAAAGAGAAAATATGTGCTCGAAGTGGGATTTGAACCTCGGGCACATATTTTCTCTTTCACTGCTATTCTAGTTATTTATATTCACACTGTTCATATACATACAATTACTATTGTAAGTTGTTATTTATTTTTATGCCTATACATCCCCCTTAGATATTGTGTTACTCAAGCATGATGGTCGTGATGCTCGGCGGCTAATCTCGGTTCACTGAATACAAAGGACACAACTCAGTTGGAGTAAAATGTTCACGCAACTGCGTAGCCTGTAATAAACTGATATATTTCTTAATTTTCGTTGTCTATTATCCTTACATTAGTATTTAGTGAAGGTAGGGGAACAAAAACGCCACCATCCACAGAGATGTGGCACCCCACCCGAGGCCGCAGCACACCACTACATACAAACACTCCACGAACGCATGCACGCACAATGTACTTGAGATAGCAGGACAGAGGCAGTCACAAATCTGGCCCTCTTCCTGATCTTAGAGTGAAACATCAATGAACATAAGAAGCTAATATAAAAGAAAAAAAGGCAGCCAATAATGTGTGAAGATAATGTGAAAAAAACCTATGGGAGAATGTCAGGGAGGCCAGAAAAAACCCTAACATAAACCCTTTGGGATAAAAAGATAGGAAATCTGGGTGGAGCCAAGACATAACTCTCTTCCCTCCACAGGACATGAGAATGATTATTTATTGTAAGTCGAATCTATGAGAAAGATGAACAACTACCATTACAATGTAATGATGACGACCTCCCGCACTCTAGACCGTGCTCTACCAACTGAGCTAACCGGTGAGGCGGTAAATCCTGATTGACACCGGTCACGATGTGGCACAAAGAACAACCGATTCCCAATCTATTGTTCCATTTGCAATTGGACAACGATGAGAAACTTGTAAAAAGCTGTCAAGAGTCTATGGATTGCCTGTGCGGGTTTCTGTCAGAGGAAGTCTGTCCATAGAGTGAAGTAATCTTGTGTAATAGAAGATAAGCATTTCACCCGTCAGATCAGCTCAGCAACAAGTGTAAGATGTAGTCTAGGAGTTTTCTAGTGCTTTATTTATGATGAACATATAGCCATACCACTCGAGAGTCCCTTCGCTTTCTAGCCTCGAGTCCCAGTAGTTTTACTGGCACGTGTTGACTATCAAACGTGAATGAACCTGATTGGCTATTTTTTTTAAATAATGGTACAATAACATAATAAACTGTAACACAAGTCATGTGACTTGTCACATCTCCCTTTTCTATTTCTAAACGAACAACAACATAAATAAACACTTAATGTCTACAGTCACTGGAACTGATAGTCTTTGTGCCACCCTGGGGGTTTGCCCTTTCGCTCTGATCTCCGCAGGACGGTTGGCTGTCGGCTCACTGGCGGTTCCTCTAGTGGTACAGCCATCGATGCGGGTGTCATCAGGTAAAAGGTCCTTCTGCTCTAGACCTAATGGCTGCTCAACCCTAGTGATCAGCTGTCTTCTGTTTCGTCTGTAGATTCCATCACCGTCCTTAACATCGTAACTCTTGGGTCCCACTTGGCCTGTACAGGTACCCGCACTCCATGTGTTTCGGCCCGGTAGCTTCTCCAATACCGATTGGATCCAGGGGTTTGCAATGTTTGTCGTAGTAGTTGTCGCTGCTTCGCTCCAATCAGTGCACGGGTATCTTCTTCAGTTGCATATCGTGGCTGTAGTAGAGAGCCAGCGACTGGAAGAAGAGTCTTGCACCGCCGGCCCATGCGACGTGGGCTGGGCTGGTTCCGATTCATGCGGAAGGCGTGTTGTGCCAGTCTAACAGCACCTGAAACTCCGACCTTCCAGATTCCTTACACTTAGAGAACAGTCTCTTCACCGGCTTGACTGTATTCTCGACTTTCCCATTTGACTGGGGGTAGTGCGGCGAGGAAGTCTTGTGTTCAGACATCCATGTTTACGCGAACATTGTGAACTCAGCCAATGAAAACTGGGGCCCGTTATCCGTTGTAAGGGTGTCTGGCACCCCGAACCTAGCAAACACTGCCTTCATCTCCTTAATCACTCTACGGGATGTTATTGTGTTTAGGCGGGCTACTTCAATGAAGTTACTGTAATAGTCAGTGATGACTATTAGGGTTCGATTATCAAACTGGCAGAGATCTGTCCCGACTTTAGACCAGGGGCGGGCTACCAGCTCGTGTTGCAGGAGAGGCTCTTTTGCCTTTACCGCTGCGATGCGCGAGGCATACGTCGCACCTAGCGATGTATTCTTTGAGCTCAAGTCGCCATGCGTGGCCAGTAGAGGATGTCCCTCGCTCTTCGTATGCATGCTTCAATGCCGATGTGTGTTGCATGGCTTCGTGACGTCTGACAGACGAGGCAGAAACTTGGCGAGGTACTGCGCCAGACCCAGAAGTCTTTGTACCCCTGCTTCGTCTGTGGGTTCTGTCATCACGATGACAGCTCGAACTTTAGCAGGGTCCACTCGAAGTCCCTTTATCAGTTGCCAGGTGTCCAATGAAGAGCACTTCTGACCGTCTCAGCTTCAACTTCTCATCATTCAGTCGGACATCCCGTTCTTCGCACCGCTTCAGGAACGCCAAGAGGTTCTTGTCGTGATCCCGAGTTGCCTCTTCAAACGTGTCGACATACCCAACTGCAATGAAGTCATCTGCTACCACCTCGATGCCGGTAAGACCTTCAATGAATTCGTGCATTTTTCTTTGGAACACTTCCGGCGCTGAGGAATTTCCGAAAGGCATTCGTTTCCAGCGATAATGGCCAAACGGTGTATTGAAGGTCGTTAGGTAGGTCGATTCTTCATCTAGACTTACGTGACAACATCCATCATGGTGAAGACGTTTGCCCCGTGTAGGCGTGTCCCGATGTCCTCAATAGTGGGAATTTGGTAGTTCTCTCGTTGTATGGCACGGTTGAGGTCTTTGGGTCTAGACATATGCGCAGCATTCCATTTTTTTTTGTAACGGCCACAATGGAGCTGATCCACTCTGTGGGCGTGGTCACAGGTGTTATTACGCTTTGAGCTACTAGGTCTTCTAGTGCTTCCTTTAACTTTGGTCTCAGCACCACAGCAATGCGACGAGCTGTTTTGACGGGTTTTACCTTCTCCAACTGCTGTCCTTCGATGCCTTTTTTATAGCAGTGTGATGACATTACATTGAGCCACCGTGTCTGGTTGGAATCGAATGAAACTGCCGGATTCTAGTTTCATTGTCACTAGCTGTTCGTGCTACCTAGCTCGATTAACCTGCAGGTTATTCTAGGTTAGCTCATACTTAAAACTTATTTTAATTCACCGTCTTTTTTCACAATATTGTAAACCATTTATGAGTATAAATAAATATATTGTTGTAGCTGTGAGTCGTCAAGTTTAACTGCTGAAATCTCTTCTGTCTGGTAGATTTCGTCCGTTTCTTCCTCTGCTTCCTCGGTTGCCTTGACTTCTTTTTGTCTATACATTTTGGCAAAGTGATTTTTAATCCCACACTTCAGGCAGTCCTTTCCCCTGGCGGGACACGATTCCAGATTTGTCGGATGTTGATAACCACACTTGTCACATTCTTTGGGTTGACTTTGTTGTGGCAGCCTGCGATTGGGTTTTTTCTTTCTTCTCGGACCTGATGAGTGCTCTTGATCTGTTACTCTATCTACCTCGGACCCAGTAGTGTCCCCAACGATTCTCATTTGGGCCAGCATACTCTCCGAAGCACGACATATCTCGACTGCTTTGCCATACTTCTGAAGGGAGCACACACGCTTGAAAGTAAAAGTCGAAAAGCAAAGTCGGATAACAACTGTTACTACTAAATAACTGACGTAATTAATTAGATTGAGGACTCAATGCATATCGCATTGAGACGGATGATAGCTAGGAACAGGACAGCTCCAGTATTTTCGTGCTATTTTTATGTGAATATTTCTTTTGACCTCTTTGGGTCTTGGAAAAAATATACCAATACAGACCAGTCTCCTGTAAACTACAAACCATGGCAAAAACAACGACTGATTGGACGCACCTATAAGAATAGGCGATCATAAGGGGTTGAACAGTCAATGTCATAAAAACCAGGTTACAATTACGGAGCAAGTGTATGAATAATATTAGGGACACACTGTGTTGCCATATATAGGAGGCGCACTGCGCCAACTCCTATTAAACAAACATATATATCATACAGCCTGAAACTTGCAATGCACATGTGAAATTCTACACATGCACAAGCGCATACTGATAAATAAAAGGCTGATGGAATAACAGACACTGCCCGGATATAAAAGAGGAGCTGGGAATAAAAGCCGAAACGCGATGTCAAAACAGGTCGAAAATGCCGCAGCTCAGGCATAACACGTCCAACGTATACTGAGAAACGTAGTTAAGCGATCGATTTGAGTGAAACAAAGACTGAAACAATTCCCGGTCCTTTATAGTGTGACATATATATGACCAAACCCATTGAGAAGTAAAATGAATGAGTGGGTTCTACTTGCCTTTGAAAATTGAAGCATTCATTAGTGCTGGGTCATCTTCTAACTAAAAGAGGTTGATATCAGTGATTCTCGTGCCTATGTACTCAACTGAAGACTATCCGGATGCGTGTTGTCTTACGTCATCGGTTACTGGTACGGTTTTACCGGTTTATGAGCTGTGAAACTCTAGGCTCTGATAATAATAAGATGTAACGACGTAAATTTAATTATTACGTTCTCGAGTTCCGCAATAATTGATGCTTTTACAAATTTAAAGTTCACGTTCAAGTTTTAACGAGCTATACAGCTCTTAGTTGACACGTGAATAAATAAAGTATTTTATTGTATTGTATATTGCCACATGGTTTATACAGCGGGATTCGAAAAAATGTATGCTATGATGAGCGATCAGAATACGGTTGAGACTACAGTAACTATTGCACCATCGTGTGTGAACCACGATACGGGCATGTACTAAAAATAACGTGTCATTGTTACGCCATCACCACCAAGTGATTCATGGGGACCCAATGCCATATCTATAAAAATTTGAATCGCTTGGCATTAGAAATGAGGGAGATATGGGGGCATGTACTTAAAATCGCATGACCGATAACGTCTTTGTTACATGTCATAATTAAATTACGTCATAGTTACGACACCACCACTAAGTGATTCATGGGGATCCTAATACCATACCTGTCAAAATTTGCGCTGCCTGGCATTAAAATTAAGGGAGATACGGCCATGTGCTTAAAACCACATGACCGATGATGGTATCGTTACGACATCATCGCTAAGTGATTCATGGGGTCCCAACACCGTGTCTGTCAAAGTTGAGCCCCCTGGCATTAGAAATAAGGGAGATGCGGACATGTACTAAAAATCACGTGACCGATGACATCCTTGTTGTGACATCACCACTAAGTGATTCATGGGGAACCCAACACCATGCCTGTCAAAGCTTGAGCTGCCTGGGATTAAAATTGAGCGAGTTAGGCATGAAAAAGGACAAGGGTTTACGTCACTAACGGCAGGAGCCAAATGCGCATGCCTTCTGGTTTATCGCTCGAGCACACAAATATCCCATAAGGTAAAATATTTGGTCGGTTACGTATATAAGTACCATAACGCTCACTTCATAGTTAGTAGCAAGAGGCTAGGGAACCAGACGATGAGGCCTTGGTCAACGTCAATTCCTACAGAAATTAATGTTCGACATTGATCTTGGAATATCGATTTCTATTATCTTATCAATTGACATTCCAAGCATTCCATTCTGCTAACATCTTAGTGAGTGGTTGAGTGATCGAGCGAGTGAGTAGTACGGAACTTCTCGAGACTTGTATTCTGATTGCACCCATAATACTATACTTCTGTTGTTTTTGTACTGCACTTTCTAATGGTTAGGGTGTTTTCTATTGTTGGGTAGGCCAATACTGTTGCTCATTTCGAGAAGTTCCACCCGACGCGAGTGAGTGAGCGACAAATAATTCACGATTTCCCCAACCAATCCGTTAACTCGTTCCTGCGTTTGCTCGCATCCACGAGTTGAATGTAGCGCAGCAATGGCCAACTCGTGGATGTAAAGTGTATTTTAATGTGTTATCAGGGGTAAACAAGTAGAAATGCTCATAGTTTAAGTTATTGTTGCTGTTGTGATAGCCTGTATGGTCTATAAAACCACGTGATCGATGACGTCATCGTTACGACACCGCTACTGAGTGATATATGGGAACCCAATACCTTGTCTGTGAAACTTTTTACTGCCTGGCATTAACATTGAAGAAGATACGGGCACGTACTTAAAATCAAGTGACAGATTACCTCATCGTTACGTCATCAACACTAAGTGAATCGTGGGGACCCAATACCACGTCTGTCTAAGTTTGACCCACCTGCCATTAGAAATGATGGAGATACGGGTCTCTTTTTATAAGCTCTGTAAACTTTTCCGGTTCACTCTTAAGAGTATTCTATATTTCAAGTAGCTATATAGTATATTTAGCGACAAGTGTGATACCTATTCATATCTTGATTAAATAGTATTTGTAGAACATTCGCGTAATTGCGTTGACTTACTGTGATAGTACAGTCTAAGTAGTTCTGGAACCTTCCAATGAAATCTTCTAGAAACTAACAAGCATTGTGTAACTGAAGTGCATATTATTGCGGTCTACTATTCATGCAGTGTAGCGAGATCAAATTGATCCCAAAAATCTTATCTTTAAATCAAAATGCCCCGCTGAACATTGAAATCACATATCGAGGAGGATAAAACAGTTTTTATCCGGTCCAAATCGGAGCAGAATAGAGTTTTGTGGAAGCTAACGCGCGCCAATTGTATATAAAGCAAACGTTTTATGAAATGTATACAGTGTGTGACCCAGAAGTCAACTGGCTGAAAGAAAATCTCATGTTTTTTAAACGTATATATATGGCGTAGGAAGGATCCTATGTGGATACATTACGTTATTTAAGTTCATTTTCTCATTCGAGAATTCCGAATACAGAACATCGAATTCAGAGAGACTCGAAAGTGACTTTAAAATGTGCTTATAAATTGGCCGACATTCAGTACTTTTGTTTTATAGGCAGTGGAAATTTAGTCGACGTAATCAAGTAATTGAAAACGTGGAGATAGAGAATTAAAAGGCGGAAAAACAATATTTTCAACTACAGCCCGATTTAAGATCAGACCGGGATCCTAAAGAAATGCGGAACACATCCCCATATATATACGTACAACATTCGATTTCTAACTAACAATAAATGTTAATGATTCATTAGCAACATTTGTACAATATTCGCTATTTGATTAGCAGTTTGTTAGTGAGGTCAACCGACCGTAAATTTATACAAAATATTCAAATGGTTATTCAAACTTAAAGTGCCCCTCAACCCTTTTGCAACTTTTATATATATGAAACTTTGAAAGGTTTTGAGTACTTCTGCGAAGAAATTTTTGGCTTACAGAGGATACTTTATGTTCTACGCTTGTTTGAAATGGTGAAAATGTGACATCTCCTGACCCATTACCGTGTAAGAAAAAGCCTGGGTCGATTCCCTATCTTACGTCACCTCATTAATGCATTATTGTCCATGACGCCTTTCTATCACAACAGCATCGATATATAGAGAATATACACAGTCTGTGAGATTTTAGTAAAGAAAACAGCTATTTTAGACAAAATGCTAAATATTTATTCAAGTTATTGCAAAGTCGAATGAATTGGATGACGTAAGATAGGGAATCGACCCAGGCTTTTTCTAACACGGTAATGGGTTAGGAGAGGTCACATTTGCACCATTTCAAACAAGCCGAGAACATAGAGTATCCTCTGTAAGCCAAAAATTTCTTCGCAGAAGTACTCAAAACCTTTCAAAGTTTCATATATATAAAAATTGCAAAAGGGTTGAGGGGCACTTTAACTAGAAAATAAGCTAATAAAAATATATAGTGCTCATCGTTACTTCGTTATACAGTAAATGAAAGCGATCAAGGTAAAACTGTCCGATAATACCCAGGATCACATACCTCATATCTCATAAACTTCGTTGTTGCCTTAGTCTATAACTGCTTACTGTTACATCAGTTTCCACTGGTCTGAACTTCGTTAGCAGTGTCTGTGACCGATATATACTTACAGAGTGAGATCCGTGACCTCACGTCGACAGCTCGCATAATTACAGTCTTAATCACTAGATCACAAACACATGTGTAAAATATACAGAAAGTGCATGGCTTTTATGTCAGTATTGGCGATGACTGACTTAACGCTGAACATTTGCAACATGGTTTATACAGCGGTATTCTATGATGAACGACCAGATTGAGGCTACAGTAACTATTTCACATCGTACGTGCACAACGATATCACACTAATTTACGTCATAGTTACGACATCACCACTAAGTGTTTGATGGGGAACCTAACACCATGCCTGTCAAAGATTGAGCTGCCTGGCGTTAAAATTGAGGAAGATACGGGCATATACTGAAAATCACGTGACAGATCACGGCATCGTTATGAAGTCACCACTAAGTGATTGATGAAAACCCAATATCATATGTCAAAGTTTGGCCCACCTGCCATTAGAAATGAGGGAGATACGGGCACGTACTAAACATCACGTGACCGAAGACGTCATTGTTATGACATTACCACTAAGCAATTGATGGGGACCCAATACCATGTCTGTCAAATTTTGAGCCACTTGCCATTAATATTGGGAGAGTTGTCATATGACTTGAAAGGTATCCTAAGAGGAATTTAATGCATAAATTTCGAGACTTCGAAAGCAAAGCATTGCATTTTCGGGAGAGCAGTCACATGACCTGAACGGATGCAACAAAGGTTGATATGGCCGTCTATTGTCTTCAAGAAGACAATTGCTGACTTGGATGTAGACGTCAATAAACGATTCCTCGTCAGCTTCTCTTGTTAGTTCCACCAACATGGCCGCCACGGTTTTGTAATTTGAATCTCTGGGGATTGATTGCAAGTCAGCAATAAGCTATCTGATAGGTAATGGACAAGACTCCAAGGGTTTATCATTAAGTAATGGTTCGCGTAAGAACAGGAGTACTCATCGGTCAGGAATGCACAAAGGTGTTCATTTTTCTATTGTTGAAACTTGATATCTCATTGGTTAAACAGAAATAAACCTCCAAAAAATAGGAAAAAACTCTGATTTCACAATATTTTTTTAAAAGAAAATGACTGAAGCGGCAATATGTAACTATGTAAAAAGAGAGAAAGAAATCCTATGTGGGGAACATTGAAATATTTCATAATATCTCCGCTTTTGTTTAGTGTCTTTCTATTGGCTACCCAACGAGCGATTTCATGCATTTTAATTTGAGGACATTAATACCACTAGTCAAGAGATATCTTTAGAAAAAAATTGAACCATTTTCTATGTGGGATTAGTGAAATCCCATTCGTTGCCGCGCAACAACAGATCTTGCTCCAGTTCTTACACGAACCATTACTTGAAAGGAAGCTGGTAAAATAAAAAATAAACATGAGATTACAAAATTGGCATGGAAGCAATATTTGAGAGCTAGCCTAAACGGGCTTATGGACAATAAGAGTTATGAAAAATAGGCCACAAATCAATATCAGAAAGATATATCATTCATGAATGGCTGAGCTGACTCAAACTACCTCGATATTCAACCCGACTGACATATTGTAGAAATGACAGACCACCTGAACCTCAAATTAACTGGTGCGAAAAATATTTCACTGCAATTTAACACCCTAGTCTAAAATTAAAGGTACGTAAAGTCAAGCTGGTTTATTGTTTACGGCGAGTTATAGAGTTTCTGAACAGGGTAGGTACATGTACATTAATATCTTAGCATAAGTGCTAATGCACTTTGCTCTATATACTGAACATCAATAAAGCATTGTACTGTTCTGTATCGTAAGAACAACGAGTGTCAATTGTTCAATTCTTGCGATACGCCAGAGGAAAGATACCCTGGGTGCCAGAGGTTCTACTGCCCTCTCTAAGGCAAAGTTTAGATCGACGAGAAGAATGGGCCATGGGAGAACCTCTACGCGCACGCGCCATAGCAGTTCCCTCGAGCTCTACAACACTCCAGAAAACGGCGGAATTAAAGGACATTTAAACAAGCTGACCTGTTCTGAATAGTGCTTCGGCCCTTTGGAGAGGAAAGTGTAACTTATTTCAGCTGTCCGAAAGTGCTGGCTTTTCATAAACCGTTGGGAATTAAGCCTACGTATAGTTAATAGAGTGGAATGGTTATGGAACCCAGCGACCTTCTTTGTTATATGTCTTTGTTAGCGTTTTTCAACATTACCGTGCACAAAACACAATATAAATTCCAATATGTTAATCAATCAGCCAATAGAAACGTGTGAGTTCAGTCGTTCAGGGGACGCTAATTAACTATGACCGTGCACAATCTTTTGTCTTACCCCCTTCCAACATAAATCGCAGCGCCTTTATCCCTTTGAAGTTTGCCGGGTTTCATAACCATTCCACTCTATTGACTATGGCCTACGTGGACAAAACTGGTTTAATCAATTTGCTGTAAAAAGGTTTCTCATGTGTCAATCAAAAGGAATGGAAGTGAGATTGATATTTCGCGCGCCCAGGGGTTCTCCCAGCCTTCTAGTCGATCACTAAACTTTGGTTTTATAGAGAGGGCAGTAGAACCTCTGGCACCCAGGGTAGAGGAAAGAGATTAGGAACCTTACGCAACCAGGACGGCGACCTCTAGGAAGACGGCATAAAACAATAGCCTTAATTACAAAATACAACAATAACTGCACGTGAAAATGCACGCAGTCGCCTACATTTCAACCGTTGTCTGCAAAAAACACAACGTGAAAGCCCCAAAGTTTACGTTTACAAAAGAACGCAAACGTAAGAAAGTAAATTACAATGTTTTTCGTTCGGCGTGAGCAAAACTTTATGCTTATCATATTTTTCGAAGACCTGGATGTGAAACGTAATTAAAAGCGAATACAGGAACTAGTATATACACCAGATTTCGGGAGAAAACACTTTTCTACCTCCCGTCGTCACTGCCGTCGCCGTCCTGATTGCGTAAGGTCCCTAATACCATCATGCGATGGAAGAGATACCCTCGGGATTGATGTACTGAACAACATTTTGAATATTGTTTTACAAATGGTCGCCCCCACCGGCGGCACCCCCGTCTATCACGCAAAAGCTCTCCCGAGGGGACAACCTCTGAATGATCTGATATAATATATTGGCAAAGAGTTCTTAAGATATAATACAAGGAAAATAGCTGGAGAAATCACAATATTACGAAAAAAAAGTAAATAACTAAAATATTAGATGTCGCAAAGCTTGGTTCTTTTAATGATTTTTATGTTAAAAATCTCCAAAACAAAGATACCTGAAGTCAGTACATCATAAATTATAGATTTACTGCCCACTTGATTGCAATGACCGGAAAACGCAATTAGGTAATACAAATTAAGAATATAAAAACACCATGAACCGACAGGTGAGGCATGTACCAAAAGAGCTATTTAACACACTACACTATATTAATGGTACGTAGAGAGGTCGGTGTATTGCTTCCGATAAGGTCTCGAGATTTGGAGATCAAAAGGTCAGTAGATTTTATATATTTATTTTTGCTATATCCTTGCTTTCTTGTGGAAAGGACGAGAAAAGAAAAGTATTGTGGCAGTCATTTTAATTCATTTATTAGGAAAATGGCAGGTAGATTACAATAGTCACTCAAATAATACTTATGTCTAGATTTAGCTAGTGCTTGTTAATTCAACAACCACTTGAGCCCGAGGACAGTTTAACAACTATTTTGTGAGATAAATATGCTGAAATAGGAACCAACACTTGCTAACACAATTGCTTGAAATGCGATGGAACCACAGTCAATCTTTAATATATGGAAAGAAGATAGGACGTAGTAATCTAAGATACTCGAGTTATGCGTATAATTGAATGTTCAATATGTAGGTTTATATGACCATATTATATATATATACAGATAGAGAGAGAGAGAGAAATAAATGTTTCGATTAATTCTATCAGACAGTGCTCGATACAATGTTGTAGAGCAATAATAATGGTAAGGATTCGGAGTATTTAAATTCTTGGTTGATTCATATTTCGCTCTACAATACTGTTTCGTGGGGACCAAAGTCCTCACTCATCAGGAGTTATAATTAGTGAGGACTTTGGTCCCCACGAAACTGTATTTTAGAGCGAAATATGAATCAACCAATAATTTAAATACTCCGAATCCTTACCATTCAATCAATATATATACAGTCAATCCCAAGAAAGTAGTCCCTTTACATTTATACAAATATACATATACACGAGCTAATGCACGTATATATGTCTGGGACCCAGACCCCCATGACCTCGCGCCTTCAGCGCTCGTTAGGCTTAAAATGACTGGGTACGCCCCTGCAAATGTTTAGAACACCAGGACCAAAGTCACTGGGTAATTCTGTATTATTAGTTGATAAGCTTGAGAACTGGATAAGCCAAGTGAATTAAGCAATTGTGAACCGGAGCTAGAGCATTTCAAAGCACACACTGAAATCTTTTGTTCTCAGTATAAACAATGAATCACCCGTTCACTTCAACTCCGGAACTAATCAGTATAAATACTAAATTAGTTCTAGTTAAACTTAGTAGTTATTCACAGGTTTATCTTTTAAATGGTACGGGAAAAGCGCGGAGCCGCATATTTAGAGCTGAGACTATAGGCATTTTACGTACAGTTTATTTTAAATAAACCTATTAATAGATAACTCAACAACGAGTTATTTCATTATGTAGTTATGATATGAAATCTGCATCTTTGCCGCGTAGCACTAGTAGGTGTAAAGAATGTGATGTAAAGTGGTATGCTGTAGTGCTATGTGTGCACGCCCTACGAGGGAAAGAGAAAAAATCTCTGACCCGAGTTATTTATATGCCTGGTTATCGCCTCATTTCTTTCTTCTTCTTTTTCTAATTTGCATGGCCCTTGAAAGTAAAAGAAAATATCATTGGGACGTTTCGCTCTACAATTAGGTCGGGAAGGCATTTTTAACGGGCTATACATGCTATACATGCTATACATGCAAAAGGCTTGCTTAGTCGTGGTCCTTTAGCCGGCCGCGCACGGGTTGTTGTCGCTGTTCGGTTCAGTTGCTCGACCCGGTTATTTGCATCAGCACACACATTTAAAGTGCCACTATGACGAAAATTTACCATTTCGATTTGCCACTTTTTCAGTGTCAAAAGGTCAATCAGTATTAGAAATATCCGAAATAGTAAAAAAATATTCCCAAATTGGCATGTTAAACCACGAAAGTTTAGGAGAGTTTACCGGTAAAATCCTGTCCGCCATTACTGGAAGCCGTTCTCAGTATTCAGCGGAAGTGATGTCATACACTTAACACGACAACCTCGTGGCGCAAAATAGTGTGCATAAAAAAAGTAGCCAACCTCGCAAAGATAAATATAACTTTCTTCTTATGTACGCGAAGACGTTTTTAGTAGAAATATGCCTCCTGGCGTTGTGTTCTGCAGGCGAGCGTTAACGGTGTATGACATCACTTCCGCTGAATGACCTTTGTTTAAAGCGGCCCCCAGTAATGGCGGACGTTTAGATTTAATATTCGGAGCTCACAAAATGAGACTTCCTGTGGTTGTATCGAAAAACAATTTGAACTGGTAATAATATATCAACTCTACTTTATGAATATGCAAAAACATTGATATGTCAAAATTTGATCGTAGTGGCACTTTAATGCTATGCTAGCTGTTAACTGAAGCCTACGAAGTGGCACCGAAAGAGCCTGTTCGCAGACCACCATGCTGTAGGCGTCACCGAGCAATTTTTCTGTATCAATCCAGTATTTGAGGTTTCTTTCTCCGATATATCCGAATTCATAACGACTTAGTGGATTTTATATCCGGCAAGAAACTTTCCACAGCTTGTCGAAACGCAAATAACAAATAAAACAATGTAAATTGAAATCTCAAAAAAGGTCAAAACGAAGGCTGGTTGCGACGTCA
This sequence comes from Actinernus sp. WN-2022, assembly GCA_030867875.1. Lineage (NCBI taxonomy): Eukaryota > Metazoa > Cnidaria > Anthozoa > Actiniaria > Actinernidae > Actinernus > Actinernus sp. WN-2022. The sequence goes on from JAOWCC010000936.1 coordinate 26,526,124, forward strand.
AGTGGTGTGATTATGACAAGAGTGGTTTATATACGACCCGTGAAGGTCCCATAGGACTACAACAATGGTGCTAATGACTAAAATAAAACTATTTCTATTCTCTTTCGCTGCGCTCAGCCGAATAGAAAACATTCTATTATATACAGCACAACGAGACTTACTGCGATCTAAATACCTAAATTAAGCGTAATAACGGTCTTTAACACTTCCGTTTTCCAACCGCCGTGCTTCTTAATGACCCGGTCGGTCGCGCCACCTATTCTCAGAGAATGTAAACCAGTGCGCCACGTATCAAGGCCCAAACTTTTGAACTTGTGAAGCATGACTTCTCTAGCTCTAGAATAAGAGAGTTTAGAACCTGGACGTAACGAATAGGTTTTATTCTTGTGCGCCACTACTGATCTAAACACGAACTCTTCAGAATTTAAATCTACGTTGGCCATACTGGCATATTTAAACAACATATTAAACGGGCAGGTAGGATTACCCGTCCTAGCGATGACCTTAGTGCAACTAATACCATGTTGATCTGTTTTACTTTTCGGGATATACAACTGAGGAAAATAAGTATCCTTGAACTGAATAAGACACCAACTAATATTAAACAACTCGTCAAAACGTAAAAAGCCAGGCACTATGACCGGCAAACTTAGACACTAAACTGTGCAAATGCTCGGCTAGAACAGGGAGCCTCTTAGCACCGTAATCTGGCTTGCGAAATGCCCTTTTTGATGCTTCCAAAATGACTTTAGGAAAGTACTATCGCAAGGACTATGAACTGTGCAGGCCTTATGAAAAAAGGAAATCGCATAGAAAGTGGACTGAATAGAAGAAAAAGAAGCACCTGATTGAACTAGATTAACTAAATAAAGAGCAACATGAAGTTCACTGGCGGGGATGTAGGACGTGAACAAAAATATTAAATGAGGAACTGGCAACAAGCACTAAGGAGATAAACATATATATTTCCACTCTAAAGAGTATATTAGATATTTCAACCATATATATGTAGTGTACTTATACTAAAAATACTAAGAAACAGAGTATAATATTATTCAGTTACGCTAAACAGCATACATTACCGATACTTTCGCCTACAACGGCGTACATTTTAGTCCTTCCGCCTACAACGGCGTACACAGGCAGCCCAAGCTCAAAGTTTGAAATCAGTGGTTTCACGTTACGAGAGAATTACAAGGCTTTGTATAGGAATCCAAAAACTCGGGATTTTTTCCCCGTATTTTAGGTCCTTCTTCCCCCTCCCCCTCCCCCTCCCCTCTTCTTTTCTTTTCCCCTCTTCCCCTCCCCCTTCTCTCGCTTTTTCGTCCTCGCTCCATTCCTACTCGTTCGTGAGCGGAAAAAGTCCACGAAAGCGGGGAAAACCACTAGAAACGCCAGCCCTGCATTGTAGGCTAGGAAGACCGCTGTTTGAGGTAGTGTAGGCTGTATTTCCGATTGGGGAATAGTTCCTGGCCAGTCGAACAGGGCACTGTCTCCACCAATGACCAGATCCTCCGCAAAAGCGGCATGAACCGCTGGACCGGTCATAGAATTGTGTTTGCTGGCGTTGGGGCGTGTAGAAACTGGTGAAGCCTGGACCACGCGGTGTTGCTTGTCTGGAGAATTCACCGTACGGCTGAACTGAAAGCCTCTACCTCGTCCTTGAGGACGTTCAGCATATCGCTTTGCTCTAATAGCGCGGCTTCTATCCCGTAATGCTTCTTTCTCTGCAGCACGAATCTCTTTATCGTCTTCTTGACTGAGGGCGACAGGATTCGCCTCGTAGTGTTTGACAATCAGGCACCAACCGTCGGAGGTAACCGCGAATCTTATCTTGCGGTTTCTTTCTTCGAGGAGGCCCAACGATTCCTGAATCAATTGATCATGAGTTGCTTGGAGTTTATCGTCGGATTCGACAACGTTGAGAGCCTTTCGAAGGGACGACTGTACATATACCTCGGAATTAAACTTGAACTGTTTGGCATTGCCTTGGTGGTTAACTCTTAAACTCCGACTCTACTTGAAGACGCTAGACTCGAATCTCAAAAAGGTCAAAACGAAGGCTCATGGTTACGACGTCAAGTGGTGTGATTATGACAAGGAGTGATTTATATATGACCCGTAAAGGTCCTAAAGGACTACAACAATAGTGCTAATGACTAAAAGAAAATTATATCACTAAGAACCTCGGAGCGAGTTAATAACCCTTACATAATACCCCGGGCTAAAATACAAGTGATGTTTCCCAAGTGACTTCACAGAGCCATTGCGTTTAATGACAGTGTCTTTACCCAAAGCTTAACATTAGTTGAGAGGTACTTAACTTGAATTGTAGTTATAGTTCTCTGAACATATGCGGAGTATAACCCTAACCTCTATATATCTCGCCGTAAATAATAAACCAGCTGACTTTAATACAGTTCGATAATTTTCGCAATGGTTAATTTTATTTCCTGATGGTTTTTCAGTTCTACAATATGTCACCGGGTAGTTTGAGTCAGCTCAGTCATTCATGAATAATTGATCATTCAATTTGATTCTGGCCTATTTTAAAAGGGGATATATTAGCCCACTTAGGTTATTTTGTAACTTCTATATTTATATATTTCTAGGTTCCTTTCAATTAACCCTCAGCAGGAGCCCATTACCTGCTCATTGGCTCCTGCCTTCACAGACAGATTGGCTTTTTTGTAGATAATTAATAGACCTTTGTTGGACAATTTCAAATAATCAGACAGCTGCAATCAGTTGGCGGTAAATTCCAACATGTAAATTTTCACGCGGAATTTGACTCGTTATTGGAAAACTGAAAACACGATTGCACGCTTCCCAGCATCCTCAAATTTCCTCAAATTTCGATATGTCAACCTTTTACCTGGTATCTTAAGTTTGTATCTGAAGAATATTTCATAAATCGATTTTACGGATTTTATTTGGCATCGGATTCCCATCGATTCCCATACCTGAAACACTGTATTTCGCGCCCTGTTTGCACCCCTTTCAAAATGTCGGAATTTACCGCGAACTGGTCTATTGATGCACTCATGTCACGTCCTCTTGGGATACAGAGAAACAAACAAAAAAAACGTAATTTGAAATGGGGCAACAAAGGGGCAAGCTGAATCGATCTATTATAGATTGCTCGCAAAACTCCCTGTGTAAATATAGTAAAGCCTGAACTTTTGTTATTTTTACTTCTAACTGACGGTGCGTGCGAAGAGAAGAAATACTCTGAAAACCACAACAATTATCAGATTAAGATGTGAGATCACGCCTTCACGCTGAGAAATCCAATCTTGTACTAGTTCTCATGAACTTATTTTACCATTTTGCTTTGTTCTGGAGAAATCTGGCTTTTATGTCATTCTTTAATTCCACTTATAAATCAATAAATATCTCTAAAATCAGAACAATAGATCGAATAAAAATTTCCAAATCAAGCGATTATGTTTTCCATCTTTGTTTGGCAATGTAGCTCGGAATAAAGTGGTTTTGCGAAACTGTGATGCAAACTATCTAGATACATCCACGAATAACCTACAAATGATATCTTAGAGGAAACCGGCGATTGAGATTGGATCTAATAAATTATTGGCATACCTGATATCGAATATTCTTGTTTTCTAACTCATTCCCAGGCTCTCTGGCCGTGACAAACACGTTACAGATCCAGTGAGCAAGTGACACAATAGGTCTTTTGCAGCAAACAGTCACGTGCTGATATAATATTTCGTTAACGAAAAGGCGTTACCATGGATACTGGATGGCAAGCTATCTTTAAAAAAAACCACGTTGTTTTTTACAGATCGACAATCGATTGGAGGTGAAAAATAGCATTTACAAACAGATTTTGCTAATAATACTACCGAGCTCGTAGGAGTGACTTTAAGTATAAATTATTTCTATTGATAATTGCAAAGTTTCATATGTATTGCTACTTGCAAAGTATAAATTATGATTTAAGATTGTTTTGCCCTCCAGTGACAACCACGTAGTTGCATTCCTGCAAAAGGCCCATTCCCCCACTCGTCCACTGATCTGATTCACATATCCACGTGTTAAAACTGCTGGTGTACACCTGACCTGGTGGATAATAAAGCCGTACGTATATTTCCCAATACCCACACAGAAATCAGTTTAAGCAGAAAAACTTACACTCGTTTCTCATATGTGTGACATAAAATATATAGAGGATATTACACTGTACATGGCTGCGAGGAGTTACGAAGTTTATCTTTTGAGTACATGCTTAGCTTGGTGTCTCACCTGCCGAATTTCTTTATGTGCACGTAAGTTAGTCAGGTGATATAGTTATCATAAATTGCTGCCCTGTAACAAGAATGTTTGAATGTTTCTTCTTCTTTTGATACTTTTCAGACAGGAGCTAGGCTTTCCGCGTTTAAAGCCACTTTACTATAAGGCTTGTGTGAACCAGGGTTGCTACACATTTAAATAAAGCCAATTATTTAAATTGGCAGTACCGGGTACCACACCGTAATCAGTTCAAACAGGAAAACCATACACACGTTTCTTAAATATTTCGGTAGTGAAAATATATATCAAACGCGGTAAATGACCAAAAAATCAATACTAAAACAAATTTAACAATGATCCTTTTTCTATTCGGATTCCTGGCCATTTCATTTTCTCAGTATTTGATTCATGCCGGATGACTTTCTTTTCTTTTCATGTTTGTCTTTTCGTGAGAGGAATATGTCAGTTACCGTTATCCGGTGCCAATCAATGTCATCGGTACCTCCAGAAATAGTGGTTTCCACACCGGGAGTCCAGTACTTTGCGATCAATCTATAATTATTGGTTTGCATGTGACGTCATCAAAAATCAAAAATTTAAACTATGAGTCCTACAAAGCTTTCTTTGTATATATTATAGACATCGATTATAAAAGTCTACACAGATAATTTCACAACGATAGAGTGTATTGTTCCGGAGTAAATAATGTTTTAAATTTTATGACAGTGCGACCCAGCTTGTTTTTCGGAAGGAATAAAAATCCATGTAATCGTGTCAATGTCTTTTTTTTTTACTCGAAAGTCATTAGTAAGAGTTTCATTCAAAGAGGTTTAAGTGAAACCCAATGAGTTTGATGGGAATTGAACCTTTATTTGTATTTTCGTTTTATGGCTGCCATGTTGGTGTCCCAAAAAGGGTCGGTCACCAAGATGGCGGTCGCATACAAAGTACTGTAAAATTGTCGTACATTTATTGGCCCACAGCTCCGTTAGGAAATAATCTAATGTTCAAAAATTTGGGTTAGCAGTGTATTTTTGATAGTTCTACAAGGACCAAAATGTTATATTTGATTTCATCGATGCAAACCAATTTTGCGATCGAGGGTAATGACGATAAAAACCACCAATAGATCGATTCAGATTAACAACAACACATAACACAACAACAACACATTTTATTTCGTACTGGAATTAATAATAGTTACAGATTTACTGGAAAAATGAAAAGCTCAATAATTGGTACTGGTAGGCTCAGAATAACTAAAAAGCTAAACTAAGCTGAGCCACTGGAACAAAGTTCAGATTGCAATTTGATATGGCGGTCAGAACGAAAACAATGTACATAATTTGTTATATAATAAATACAAGAAACGGACACACGTAAACATAACAGGGACAACGAATAAAATACAATCTGCTGAAAATACATATTTTAAATTGAAATTGAAAAGGCAAATTGAAAAGATATTTGATCAATATTTACTTATAAGATCTTTTTTCAAACAATTTTTGAATTTGTATTTAGTCAAGAATTTAAGGTTTTTGGCTAGTGAATTCCATATTTTTGGACCTTGAAAACGAATATTAAATAGACCATAATTAGTTCGAATAGCAGGAAGATAATAAGAAGAAGTGGATGCTAGGCGAGTGTTATAATGATGGATATCAGAGAGAGGTTTAAAGAAATCTCTAAAAACAGTTGGGAGTGTATTTGCGTGATATTGATACATAAATATCTTTTGATATCAGATTGCTTTTTAGTTGCTCCATTTCGAATGACGTGACTTTGTCAGTGTTAAATTTTGTTTTGTTTCTCTGTATCTCAAGAGGAAAGGCATAATTTCTGGAATTCAAAAACAAAGCTAAGCCCAGACTCCTCTGGAGAGCTGTTGCATGGTCTGAACTGTTCCAACCAAGGCTGAAACGGTATATTATGTCTTCAAAAAGACTGACCCTGTCTGATAAACAGATTTCATTAAACTGAGCAACACAAGTTTAATCAAAAGGAAGCTGATAAACGAACTAAAACAATTCAGGACATAACAGCATTGTCATGGGGCAACGTTTGAGACATAAAAATAGGCCAGAAATAAAATGATCAATTATTCAGGAATGACTGAGCTGACTCAAACTACCTGGAAATTCAACCCGGTGACATATTGTAGACATGAAAGACCACCTGAACCAAAAATTCACCGGCAATTGAACAGCCTAGCCTAAATTAGATATTAAGGTGGTTTATTGTTTATTGACTTATAGAGCTTCTCAACAAGGCAGGCCTATACTGAGATTCCTAAATGTAACATCTTGCGTCCTTTCTTGCGAAACTGAAAAAAAAAAACTATTCCAGCAATTAGAATCTTGATCGAGACTTAAACACTGATGTATTATTTCAAGAGTTTTCACAAAAATAGATAACTACAATCCATTAGGCGACAAATAAGGTTAGATAATCCAAAAAACTTTATTTATATATATATATAGGAATAGGCATAGGTATAGATCGTAGTCTTTGACATTTCACTTTTGTATAGCAACCCAAAAAAGTGGGACTTGATTAACGGTGTCGTGAATGTTATAATTGTATATAATTGTATTGTAGCTTTATACATATAAAATTATATTTCACAGTTTCCTCCTAGATTGATTGACACATTATTTATGCATAGCCTACTTTAATTTTACCAAAAGTTAACTAGATCAGTCTGTATATCATAAAGGTTTATTGACATTTACATTCTACATATTTCCATCCATGCATTAGCACTTATAGTAAGATATTAATGTACTGTGCTCTCTATGTCGAACATCAATAAAGCATTGTACTGTGTACGGTATTGCCGTATTGTAAGGACGAGTTTCTGGGGAACAGAAGAAACCATCACGTAAGTGCTAACTACGGGAGTCATAAAACTGAACAACCTTTTGAATATCGTTTTACAAATGATCTAAATAAAGAACAAAATTAGGGACGGACTAAATTGTTGATGACTCCAAACCCCCTCCCCCCACCCACGTCTATCACACAAAAGCTCTCGCGAAGGGTCAACCTCTGCAATTTATATCTTATATAATATATTGGCAAAGAGTTCTAACAACAAATTTATATACAAGGAAACTGGCTGGGAAATTACAATATTACGAAAAAAAGTATATAACTAAAGTATTAGATGTCGCAAAGCTTGGTTCTTTTAATGATTTTTATGTTAAAAATCTCCAAAACAAAGATACCTGAACTCAGTACATGATAAATTAAAGATTACTGACCACTTGACTACAATTACCTGAAACTCAATTAGGTAATACAAATTAAGAATGTAAAAACACCATGAATTGACAGGTGAGGTATGTACCATAAGAGCTATTTAACACACTACACTATATTAATGGTACGTAGAGAGGTCGGTGTATTGCTTCGATAAGGTCTCGAGGTTTGGAACTCAAAAGGTGAGTAGATTGTATATTTCTTTTTGCTATATCCTTTCTTGTGGAAAGGACGAAAAATTAGTTGAAGTATTGTAGCAGTCTTTTTAATGCATTTATTAGGAAGATGACAAGCAGATGCATTATACTAGTCACTCAAATAATACTGGATTTAGCTAGTACTTGATAATTCAACAGCCACTTGATTCCCGAGGTCAGCTGTGCGGCTCCCTCCAAACGTTGTTATCATTATTCATATGTGGAAAATAGAAATAGTTTCTATTTGGCTGAGCGTAGCGAAAGAAAATAGAACAACTATTTTAATTTGTGACATAAATAAGTTGAAATAGGAACTGAACACATGCTAACACAATTGCTTGAAATGCGATGTCCAGAACCACTGCTAATCTTTAGTATATGAATGAAAAATAAAAATATACTAATGTTATTCAGTAAAATTTAGAAAAAATAAAACGTTTTTGGCTTAAACCATTCAATAATGAGAATTGCTGTTTATGCCTGTTTTTCAGAACTCTTTCTTTTTTACCAAAAATTGCATTTGGCCGTTTAAGTGGCTATTGTATCGAACTATCCGTTATCAAACTCCTCAGTCTTATTTACTTGGTAAGTTAACTAAACCAATATGATTGGTAATATTAACTTTTTGCAGGACTGCTAGATTGGTTATAAAAGTTATAAAATGGTGATAACTTACTGGGTCCTGGCTGTTGGAGTACTCATTGGAACTTGTTGGTTTGTATGAATATATTTTTTGAAAAGCCTTTAATACTCTGAAATATCAGACACATTTTTCGCTAGGGCAATAAAATATGGCAATTATGTTAAGTAATGATCCAGATAAGAACTGTAGTAGAATCCACTGTTCTGCGGCAATGAGCCTCACCCACATACGATTTTGCTTGAATATGCCTTAGTGCTTTAGGAGGTGTCTACAGTCCAAACTACATCTCGAAAATTAAGTATTTTTTATGCTATTGCTCTTTTTTCTGCGAAAACGCAAAGAAGCCACCATCCAGCCAATCGGATATGGAGAAAACAAAGGCTTTTTCAATCGCAAGTTTGAGAACTTTCCCCACACACGATATTCTTCGAAATTAAACCATAGTTAGTTTGATCAAAAATAAATTCAAACCTCAAAATGAAAATCGAATGAAAATGCATTATTTCGATGGGTTTCTATTGAATTTATAAGTATCAACCAATGAAATTACGAGAAAGAATAAATGAAAATTAACACCTTTTAACATTCCTTGCCGTAGACACTACATATCTTATCTGGACCATTACTTAATTCTATATTTTCGGTCACCGACTGAGGGGGAGGAGTATTGTATATCCGAGGAAGCAGGAACGTTGCTCATGTGCGAAAATAGGATGAGGTAGACAAACTATCAGAACGAATACAGCAATGTTGAAAAGTCATTGCTTGGAATAATGTAATTTGTACCGTTACACTTTCCGTTAGGGGTGGAGTTCGGAACAGACATCATAATTCTACCGTAAGTCATTTGGCGCCACAGGATGCTAGGAGAAGACAACTGACGACCCAGGGACCGACTTACTACGGCTGCTTTGCGGCATCACGTCTTTCATTCAAAACCACCCAGATCAGCAAAACTAACGATAACCCTGTTTGTGGACAGTTCTGTAAAGATTCCGGATTCATGTTCTCGGCCACTCGCAAGGATTTCTGTGGATGTTTCTCCAAACATCCGATTGAGGAACTCACAGGTCCATCACACGGCGGAGCCACGATTAAAGATATGGGTGCAGGAGGGAATACCTGTAAGAGTACCTGCCCTGGAAAGGGCCCATCGGCTACTGGCCAATGCGATGAGCCTAATTGCTGTGGTGGTGAAGTCTCTTATACAGTTTATCAAGTTGGAGGTTCGTACGAGCTTGTTCTAATACATTGTTAATCCTGGAAAGAAGGAAACAATTGCAGTAATATTTAGAATGTCTGAATGATCCGTTGAACATATAAACGTACATTGTAGCTACAACATATACAGTTTTGATGTCTGAATGGATGGATTGCTTATTAAACGTTTTCAGAATGGCAGTGAAAGCTAATCACCTTTATGGAATACACATCATCTTATTCTAAGATCCCTTGGCCAGAGAGTTATGAGCTGCTTATTACTTATCGTTTGTTTTGGTGACCTAAATATGCTGTTTCATTATTTTTAGTATTACATTAGCTCATTTGTTAATTGCTTTTCCTATTTAATTGATCATATAGGCGTTAGCGTTAAGCGCTGTAATCCTGGATTGATGAAGGCTCTGGAGAAGACAGGCGTACAACTGGAGCAATCGCATCTGTCTAATTGTATTCACAACGGTGGGAAACGCTTTGAGTTTAGCAAAGGTAAGAAATGGCGATCTCAAGGGGTTTGGGTAAATCATAACTTTGATAAGGAAACGAGATAATTAAAATTTAGAATAATGAAGGAAATGTGTCCATGCATGCATTGATCCCAAATATCAAACTGCTTCTTGAAAGTAACTATTACATCTTAAATTCACGTAATGAATTATTATCATCTTTTCAAAATGTTTTTTATATTAATTGGAAACTATTCACTGCGGCTGTCTGTGAATGAAGAATAGTGTGTGTCATATGCATAGAATGGTTTATTGAGACAAGCAACATTTTACAATTGTCAAGCTTCCATAATTCTAGAGGTCAACGAAAAACGCGAATATATAGATGGACCAACGTCAGTTTCAAATTGTATCTATAACATTTGTTACAACAAAAGTAACCGTTAACGGTTAAAATACCATTAATCTGTAATCATGGTTAGTATTTCTGATCTTACTGTATAAATATACTCTGAGAGCATTCACTGGAAAAATCCAACCAATTAGAGAATTTGAAGAAGTTTGGAAAAAAGTTTATAAAATATCTGTAAATGTGAACCAGTTTCTCTTGTAAATTATGAACTCTAATATTTTACATGTACAGACGGAATTTTATGAAAATAATTTAGATTTGTAAATGTTAAGTATAATAGTTGTTTTGAGAGACCTTTTGTGAAATTTTGTAACATTATCTAAACGTGAAAATGTTCTAGCTGAATGTATGAATTTTTTTTTTCGTTTTTAACCTAACAACCTATAACAGCAATTCGTCCATGCCAACCTCAATCGGTTTTAAAACCTCAATCGACTTTAGTTGATTATACCTGTTTTTAAAACTTAGTCCACCTTTTCTCCCGAAGGAATCTACTGGATTTGAAACATAGACCAGTTCGCGGTAATTTCCGACATTTTGAAAGGGGTGCAAACATAGCGCGAAATACAGTGTTTGTATGTGAATCGATGGGAAACCGATGCCAAATATAATGATCCGTAAAATCTAATTTATGAAATATTCTTCAGATACAAACTTAAGATACCAGGTAAAAGATTAACATATCGAAATTTGAGGGATTTAGTTGTGCTGGGAAGCGTGCAATCGTGTTTTCAGTTTTCCATACATTGTCTGTGAAAACGAGTCAAATTCCGCGTGAAAATTCCCATCGATTCACATACAAACACTGTATTTCGCGCCATGTATGCACCCCTATTTACCGCGAGCACGAGCTCCTAAGGAGAGGAATCGCTCACTTACTTTATTCATGAAATGGCAATAACTAAAATCAAAATCCTACCCTGAAAAATAAAAACAAACCCTAACCGGTCAGTAAACAAGATCTAGGGTTCTAGAGCTAGGGTTCTCAAGAAAAACTTCTCAAGAAAATGGTGAGGTAAAAAAAAATTGAGAGGTTTTCTGGAACTCGAACACCGCTGCCGCCTACTCGTAAGGCAAACGTCGCAACCACTACACTAAACAACCATCGTCGTTCAAATGCTGTCAAATTTGTTCATTTTAAAACCACTGCTAATTTATGTTAGTTTATATGCCTTTGGTCATTTCATGAATTAATTAAGTGAGCGATTCCTCTCCTTAGGTACTCTAACCGCGAACTGGTCTATTCATAGTGGTCTTTTCCGTATTCAGTTTTACTTAACCCGGCTTTCGCAAGCATTTCAACCCCGGGGGGTTTCTTCAAGGTAAAAAGGGTAGGGGTGACCATCGGAAAACCTTGAAAATACCATAACAATACCAAACCTTGAAAAATTTCCCATCCTAAAATGTACCTCATTGTCTAAAAATCAACCTGAAAAATGGATTTCGCTTGGACAACCCCTAAAAAATACTAAATCGCCGATTTCAAACCGCAAAAAAAATCGACGATCACCCCTACCAGCCGACTGATACAGGAAGAACCCTCCCGGTATTTCAACCAATTTAATGAATGTCCCTCCAAGCTTACCTAATTGTGTGTTATTCTTCAGATGACAAAGGCCATGTATATATCGATCCCGATGCCATGGAAGACGATCCTGATTGCGATACGAATTACCACACACTGTCAAAACCATGGGCATGTTGCAGTCCCGATTGTGACTGGTTGCTAAAATACTTGTGTGTTGATGGTTCGGTGATGAAATGTATTGATAAATAATGAGTTTCACACAGCAATGATATGAATCTATGTATAGCTCCTTGATTGTATGCATGGTCAAAATAACTAATAAATAGCGAATCAAAGGTGTTTGTTTTGTCACTGCATTGGGAACGCATTTCTTAAACCCAGCAAGTGTTCATAGTTAATACAGTTTGGCTGAGTGAGGGTTGGGGTAATATTCTGTTTAGAGAGAGACTACTATGAGGGATGGCGAATGGGATCAAGAAAAACGGAGGGTCTCGCAAAAAGTCTCGAAATCTCGCATTTTATAGGTCTCAATTTTTCTTTACTTTGCCCGTTTCGGAGTCTCGGATTTTTTTTGGAGAGGGTTTCATTTCGAAGTGTCGGATATTTTTTGGAGGGTGTCGAAGTCGCGCCTTTTTACTCTTTTGTTAGCTTTTACTAGAGTCAGTTTTGGCAGCCTCTGCGTGTGTTTTATGAGGTACGCGAACGTTAGTTAATTGGTTGCATAAAGAAATAACACTGATGACGTTTGGAGGGCATATTGTGTATTTGCACCCGCGTAGTGCCACAAGGCCAAATAATATCCAGATAACATTCTAATTCAATAGACTTTAATAACAAATTTTAATGCACGAATTTCAATAGTATAAGTGTGCAATGAATTCCAAGATTACTTCAAATATAAATAACTGTGGTTTCAACAAACTACGAATCCACTAAATCTGCTTCCGTGACTGGATTAATTAAAAATCAGCCATGTATATTGCCCGGACTATTTTAGTTCCTATATTTATTATCTTACGTTTAATCATAAACACTACTAGGCCATCTGCCAAAAATAATATTACAACACCAGTTTCTCATATAAACTCTGGATTTGTAAAAACATTTCATGTAAGTGCTACTCGTCTCTGGAACAATCTCGAATCCCGTTTGTTTATTTATTTATTTATTATTATTATTTTTTGGGGGGGGGGGGGGGGGGGGGTACTCCCTATAATGGCTATACGGGGAGGCTCCAAATGGTAGGGAAAACTCATTTAGGTATTTAAAGGGGCTATGTCATGGTACTGCGCATGTATCGAGTAATCGCTCGTTTAGTGGATGTTAATTGGATACACACAGTTAAACTTCCCTCCCTCAATGCTTGATTGAAAGGATTTTCAATCATCTCCCTGGAGACTGTTTATATACACTGTTTGTTAGTCCTTTTTGCATATTTGCTTTCATTTTAAGCATCCCACATGGCCGAGAGGTTCGTTATTTCATATCAAAATCAGTGGAAATAGCTCTTTCCGGCCCGGAAAAACGAATGTAAAGTCTTACCGTGACACAGCCCCTTTAAAAGGGCCTTTCAGAATATCTCGAACAGACGCACTTACCGGGATGCAGTGTTTCTACTGTGGGTATGTGAAAGGGGTACCATTTCTTATGGAAGGTATATGAAAGGGTTACCTTTTCTATCAAAAATGGTATACAAAAGGGTAAGGGTTTGGACCTCGGGGCGGAGCCTCCCCGTATAAAACTTTGTTGAGTTTGATTTGAAGGGACAAGTCTCAGGCCGGGAGGTAATTTTGTCCTCGCGACAATATTTTACCTAGTTCAGACGAGGGAACACGTCCTAGGGACTTGTCCCTTCGTGTCAGTACCGACCTTAATGCTGAAATCAAGCTGTACCCCGACAAGGTCTACTGCGACAATCAAAAATACTCGCAAATATTTACTTATCTTGACTAGGGAATTGCTATGAATTCTCAAAAATAACTCTGAAAATTCTTGCATAGCCCAGAATGCCGCGAAGGTCCGGGATATTTCTACCGATCGCTGCACTCAATTCAAAACCTACGCATGGAGTCGCGATCGTAAAGCCAGACAATAGAGGAAATGACATGAGATCGAGATGCTAGAGGGACATTACCATAAATCTAAGAAAAATGACGCAAGCCTTTGTAATTAGCATAAATGGCGCTCTCCATATTATTGCCAAGGATTAAGAAGGGATTGCAGTATGGAACTATATAATAATATAAGTATTGAAAATGTTGGCAGCCATTTTACTTTTCCAGCCGAGGGAAACTGTTTCCTACAACCACAGGTATTCCAAAACAATAGTTTGATTTCAAAGTAAAGCGCGCGAACTCGCCAAGGCCGTCAATATAAATTCCTGAATTATAGTGGAGAACATGAACAAAAAGTAACAGAGACAACCATACATTTACTGAGAAACCGAGAATCTTTGCTCTTCTTTTTTCGACCTTGATGGCCGAAAAAAGTCTGCCGTGCTCTAATTCTCTGTAGAACGACGCCATTTTGAAAACAGATGTTGCGCATGCACATTAAGTTCATTTCTTTAATTTTGCGCCTGCGATGGCAATCCGCTGACTGTAGTGAATTCTTGTACATGGCTTGCCATCCAGCATGCATGGCAACGCCTTTCCCATATATGGGTATCACGAGCTCAATTCCTTCGTTAATGAAGTATTATATTAGCACGTGAATGTTTCCAGCAAACGGCCTATTGTTTTAGTAGATACCAACAAGTAGTTTTTCAATCCATAGTTAAAGTGGTACTGAAACCTAAAATCAATCCAACGTCTACATGTATTCGAAATAGATAGATTGATTTTATTTTGCTGTGTTGCGTATCTATGAAGAGAAAATTCGAAAATCTCCCTCACAACCTCCGCTGTACACAAACGGCTCAATTCCTGTAATTTGTGACGTCAAGTACGGGGAATAAATTAGTTTAGCCATGCTGTCTCTGACATTGAAAAGCGGGACTTACGACTTCTATCTAATTTGCGGACCATTGTCTTTTCTTCGTGCTGGAAGTGTGAACGTTTTTCCTTGGTATGTGTGACGTACGTACGATATGGGGAGATTTGCACCGAATTGTGCCGCCACACAATATAGATTTTTCAGCGGAAAATCGAACTTGAAGACTAATAGACCTTTTGCAGGAAAAAGTCACGTGCTGATATAATACTTCGTTAACGAATGAATGAGCTCGTGATCCCCATGGGAAAGGCGTTGCCATGGATGCTGGATGGCAAGCTATCTTTAAAAACGTTGTTTTAGAAAGATCGACAATGGATTGGAGGTGGAAAATAGCATTTACAAACAGGTTTAGCTGATAACCGATCTCGTACAAGTGCCTTTAAATATAATTATGAATTAATATTTTTTGCCACCCAGTACAACCACGTGATTACATTCCTGCAAAAGGCCCATTTTCTCTTCATAGACGCGCAACACAGAAAAATAAAATATCAGTACTTATTTCTTTCGAATATATCTTTGTAGAGTCGTAAATTGGGTTGATTTTAGGGTTCAGTTCCCCTTTAATAGAGAGGAATGGTTATGAAACCCATCGATCTTCTTTGTTATATGGCTTTGTTCGCTTTTTTCAACCTTGACCGTGTACAAAACACAATAGATATTGGAATATGTTAATCAATCAGCCAATAGAAACGTGTGGGTTCAGTCGTTCAGGGGACGCTAATGAATTATGACCGTGCACAATCTTTTGTCTTAACCCGTTCCAACCTAAGACGCAGTGCCATTGTAGTTTGCAGGGTTTCCTATCCAATCCCCACTATTAACTATGTTCAATCTTAAAAAAGAGAAGAAAAAATACTTTTTAATATTTTATGACTTGATGGCCATTGTTTTGCTTTTGAAAACCGGCTTTTTCACTACTCACTATATAACAGATTATAGTTCAACGTAAAACTTTTCTCTCCTCTTATCATCATGATTAGCAACAATTTTCTTCTATTACCTTCGATAAAGTCACATCAATATAGTAACAATTTGAAATGTGACAGCGGGATTCAAAACACACAAATTAGCATGTCTCAATAACAGTTGATTCCTTAACGCTTCATCGGAATCCAATATATGCATGCCTGTTTCCCGAGAACAACATTTTTTTTGGCTGGGAATCCTAAGAAAATGTCGGGAATTGGTAGATTCAGGGAATTTACCGGGAAATTAGTGATATAGAGGGCCAAACTAGGAATCAATACATCAGGACAACTATTGAGAAAACACGCCACAGCTTAAACAGGCAGGCAAGATAGGCCAAAGCTATACAATAGATTCATCTAACAGACATTTTTGTTACCCAATAATTTAATTTTCCTGCCAAAGGCTACTGTTGAGTGGCAACATTCACTACCTAATAGGAGGGTCTTAATGGGGTTTACCCGTCAGTCGTCAAATGCCTTAAAATTTAACCGTCAACGATAAAAATATATTTTTTACCGTCAAAAAAATGTAATCGTCAAACCTGTAATTTAACCGTCAAACCTGTAATTTAATCGTCTAGGTGTTCTGTTTGAAATAACCGTTAACCCGCAAACCCCTAAAAAATTACAGTAAAAGCTATTCCACCCCCCCCCCCCCCCCTCCACTGAGACCCTCTAATAGGTCTACTAATATAGCTATTAATATAATTAACGTCAAGTATTTATAATGTTACGACCATATATGTGTACAAACAGGCGATTGAAATTGAGTAAAGGGGAAAACGCACATACAACGCATATACCAGTAAATATACTGAAGATTGGAAGACTGATTAATCTCCATGAAGTAATTCACGTATTATGGTTATAATTGGGTTTAAAAGCAGAGACGATCCAAATAAATTTCATCTTGGAAAAGCCAGGGCATTTTTCTGTCGATTCTTTCTCTAAGAATCTTTTAAGGGATCTTAATATATGTAACGATTTTCTGGTGCACAGTTTGGTTCATGTTTGACACACATCTGTTCGCTTCAAAATCGATGAGTTACCCATTGGATGCCTCTGATCGTTAAGTAATTAGATTTAAGTACTTTTGTTACCTTTAGTATGTCATATTATTAGTAATAGCGCTAGCATTATTATTGTTGTTATCACTACAATCCAGTTATATTATTTTCTAATTTAATTTCACAAAAACGATTTCCCATGAAAGGTATTGGCACCATAGGAGCCTCCGTTAGAAACATCGGCAAAGTGATCTGTTGTTTCTATAGCAACATTCCTTTCTTTATAATAAGATATTTATGGCTGGAGCACAGCATTGTTTACACTAAACCATTTCCTAATCAGCACAATACCGCTCCTTCTAATTTCACCAAGTCGTAAACAATATATAATTGGATTTAAACTGGAGTTTGCAAACATCAGTGGAAATGTAATATTCAAGGCATGGTCAATTCCAGTGGTGTGTTCACCGCTTAGTATCAGTTTTAGACTCGTTACAAAATATGGAAGAAAGCATAGTAAATTCAGAGCCATCACATAACCCATAGTAATAACCGATTTTTTGAATTTTTCCATATTAAGAGAAATGTTTGCTTCTTCTTGGGCGTTTATTTGTAATGTGTGTCGTCTAAGAATTAAAGCAATTTCCACATTACTGTAAATCAAAGTAAACATATGGATGCACGCAAATATTACCATCATAGCTACGAAGTAGTTTTTTGAGGACATGCTCAAAAGAATCCGCCAAACGGCAATTCCGAGAGATGTAATCCAAAGGAACACTATTGCCACAATAACCTTTCCGTTAGTAATTATCTGATTGTATCTGAGATGAAGGTGAATGGCGAGATATCTTTCTACTGAAATTGCTGCAATATTTGAAGTGGAGAAGCTACAGAATAGGAAGCCAAATCCATAAGAAAGTACAACAGTGGGGCAATAGATATCCATGTAATAACTTTTGGCTTCATCCAAAGTCGAGGTTACTGTGTATAATCTTCTTTTTAATACGATGTGGGCAACAGTCAATGGCTGTGCAATAAAACCAACGCCAAAATCAGCCATGGCCAAGCTGAAGAGAAGGTAGTTGGATGGCGCGTGAAGTGACGGAGTTTTCCAGATCGTTACAAGCACCATCATATTCCCAAGAGTTGCCGTCAGCGAAAATATTGCGTTAATAACACAAGAAACGACGAATGCTTCGTGATTAAGTAGTAAATCATCCACAAAGGGGTGGAGTTCGGAACAGACATCATAATTCTACCGTAAGTCATTTGGCGCCACAGGACGCTAGGAGAAGACAACTGACGACCCAGGGACCGACTTACTACGGCTGCTTTGCGGCATCACGTCTTTCATTCAAAACCACCCAGATCAGCAAAACTAACGATAACCCTGTTTGTGGACAGTTCTGTAAAGATGCCGGATTCATGTTCTCGGCCACTCGCAAGGATTTCTGTGGATGTTTCTCCAAACATCCGATTGAGGAACTCACAGGTCCATCACACGGTGGAGCCACGATTAAAGATATGGGTGCAGGAGGGAATACCTGTAAGAGTACCTGCCCTGGAAAGGGCCCATCGGCTACTGGCCAATGCGATGAGCCTAATTGCTGTGGTGGTGAAGTCTCTTATACAGTTTATCAAGTTGGAGGTTCGTACGAGCTTGTTCTAATACATTGTTAATCCTGGAAAGAAGGAAACAATTGCAGTAATATTTAGAATGTCTGAATGATCCATTGAACATATAAACGTAGCTACAACGTATACAGTTTTGATGTCTGAATTGGCAGTGAAAATTAATCACCTTTATGGAATACACATCAGCTTATTCTAAGATCCCTTGGCCAGAGAGTTATGAGCTGCTTATTACTTATCGTTTGTTTTGGTGACCTAAATATGCTGTTTCATTATTTTTAGTATTACATTAGCTCATTTGTTAATTGCTTTTCCTATTTAATTGATTATATACTTAGGCGTTAGCGTTAAGCGCTGTAATCCTGGATTAATGAAGGCTCTGGAGAAGACAGGCGTACAACTGGAGCAATCGCATCTGTCTAATTGTATTCACAACGGTGGGAAACGCTTTGAGTTTAGCAAAGGTAAGAAATGGCGATCTCAAGGGGTTTGGGTAAATCATAACTTTGATAAGGAAACGAGGTAATTAAAATTTAGAATAATGAAGGGAATATGCGTCCATGCATGCATTGATCCCAAATATCAAACTGCTTCTTGAAAGTAACTATTACATTTGAAATTCACGTAATGAATTATTATCATCTTTTCAAAATGTTTTTTTATATTAAATGGAAACTATTCACTGCGGCTGTCTGTGAATGAAGAATAGTGTGTGTCATATGCATAGAATGGTTTATTGAGACAAGCAACATTTTACAATTGTCAAACTTCCATAGTTCTAGAGGTCAACGAAAAACGCGAATAGATGGACCAACGTTAGTTTCAAATTGTATCTATAACATTTGTCACAACAAAAGTAACCGTTAACGGTTAAAATACCATTAATCTGTAATCATGGTTAGTATTTCTGATCTTACTGTATAAATATACTCTGAGAGCATTCACTGGAAAAATCCAACCAATTAGAGAATTTGAAGAAGTTTGGAAAAAAGTTTATAAAATATCTGTGAATGTGAACATTTCTCTTGTAAATTATGAACTCTAATATTTTACATGTACAGACGGAATTTTATGAAAATAATTTAGATTTGTAAATGTTAAGTATAATAGATGTTTTTAGAGACCTTTTGTGAAATTTTGTAACATTATCTAAACGTGAAAATGTTCTAGCTGAATTTATGAATATATTTTTTCGTTTTTAACCTAACAACCTATAACAGCAATTCCTCCATGCCAACCTCAATCGGTTTTAAAACCTCAATCGACTTTAGTTGATTAGACCTGTTTTTAAAACTTAGTCCACCTTTTCTCCCGAAGGAATCTACTGGATTTGAAACATAGACCAGTTCGCGGTAAATTCCGACATTTTGAAAGGGGTGCAAACATAGCGCGAAATACAGTGTTTGTATGTGAATCGATGGGAAACCGATGCCAAATAAATGATCCGTAAAATCTAATTTATGAAATATTCTTCAGATACAAACTTAAGATACCAGGTAAAAGATTAACATATCGAAATTTGAGGGATGTAGCTGTGTTGGGAAGCGTGCAATCGTGTTTTCAGTTTTCCATACATTGTGTGTGAAAACGAGTCAAATTCCGCGTGAAAATTCCCATCGATTCACATACAAACACTGTATTTCGCGCCATGTTTGCACCCCTATTTACCGCGAGCACGAGCTCCTAAGGAGAGGAATCGCTCACTTAATTTATTCATGAAATGGCAATAACTAAAATCAAAATCCTACCCTGAAAATAAAAACAAACCCTAACCGGTCAGTAAACAAGATCTAGGGGTCTAGAGCTAGGGTTCTCAATAAAAACTTCTCAAGAAAGTGGTGAGGTAAATTTTTTTTAGAGATTTTCTGGAACTCGAACCCCGCTGCCGCCTACTCGTAAGGCAAACGTCGCAACCACTACACTAAACAACCATCGTCGTTCAAATGCTGTCAAATTTGTACATTTTAAAACCACTGCTAATTTATGTTAGTTTATATGCCTTTGGTCATTTCATGAATTAATTAGGTGAGCGATTCCTATTCATAGTGGTCTTTTCCGTATTCAGTTTTACTTAACCCGGCTTTCGCAAGCATTTCAACCCCGGGGGGTTTCTTCAAGGTAAAAAGGGTAGGGGTGACCGTCGGAAAACCTTGAAAATACCATAACAATACCAAACCTTGAAAAATTTCCCATCCTAAAATGTACCTCATTGTCTAAAAACCTGGAAAATGGAATTCGCTTGGACAACCCCTAAAAAATACTAAATCGCCGATTTCAAACCGCAAACCGATCACCCCTACCAGCCGACTGATACAGGAAGAACCCTCCCGGTCTTTCAACCATTTTAATGAATGTCCCTCCAAGCTTACCTAACTGTGTGTTATTCTTCAGATGACAAAGGTGATGTTTATATCGATCCCGATGCCATGGAAGACGATCCTGATTGCGATACGAATTACAACACACTGTCAAAACCATGGGCATGTTGCAGTCCCGATTGTGACTGGTTGCTAAAATACTTGTGTGTTGATGGTTCGGTGATGAAATGTATTGATAAATAATGAGTTTCACACAGCAATGATATGAATCTATGTATAGCTCCTTGATTGTATGCATGGTCAAAATAACTAATAAATAGCGAATCAAAGGTGTTTGTTTTGTCACTGCATTGGGAACGCATTTCTTAAACCCAGCAAGTGTTCATAGTTATACAGTTTGGCTGAGTGAGGGTTGGGGTAATATTCTGTTTAGAGAGAGACTACTACGAGGGGTGGCGAATGGAGTCAAGAAAAACGGAGGGTCTCGCAAAAAGTCGGTAAAGTCTCGAAATCTCTCATTTTATAGGTCTCGATTTTTCTTTACTTTGCCCGTTTCGGAGTCTCGGAGTTGTTTTGGAGAGGGCCGGTTTAATTTCGGAGTGTCGGATTTTTTTTGGAGGGTATCGAAGTCGCGCCTTTTTACTCTTTTTGTTAGCTTTTACTAGAGTCAGTTTTGGCGGCCATGTGTTTTATAAGGTACGCGAACGTTAGTTAATTGGTTGCTTAAAGGAATAAGACTGATAGCGTTTGGAGGGCATATTGCGTATTTGCGCCCGCGTAGTGCCATAAGGCCAAATAATATCCAGATAACATTCTAATTCAATAGACTTTAATAACAACTTTTAATGCGCGAATTTCAATAGTATAAGTGTGCAATGAATTCCAAGATTACTTCAAATATAAATAACTGTGGTTTCAACAAACTACGAATCCACTAAATCCACTTCCGTGACTGGATTAATTAAATATCAGCCATGTATATTGCCCGGACTATTTTAGTTCCTATATTAATTATCTTACGATTACCCATAAACACAATACTAGGCCATCTGCCAAAAATAATATTACAGCACCAATTTCTCATATAAACTCTGGATTTGTAAAAACATTTCATGTAAGTGCTACTCGTCTCTGGAACAATCTCGAATACCGTTTTTTTTTGGGGGGGGGGGGGTGTTGGGGGGGTACTCCCTATAATGGCTATACAGGGAGGCTCCGCCCGAAAGGGTTTCCGTATCCTTTGAGGCTGTAGGTATTTAAAAGAGGGTCTGAATGGGGGGGGTCTACATGTCAGTTGTCAGTTAGCCCTAGTTAATCATTACTAGAGAAAATTTACAATGTTTGACCCACAAAAACCAAATTTGTCAGTTGTCAGTAAAAATATCGTCATTTGTCAGTTGTCAGTTATTTTTAAGGCCGTTTGTCAGTAGACAATTAACCCCATTCAGACCCTCTTAAAAGGGTAGGGAGTTGACGAGTTGAAGTATAGAAAATGGTAGGGAAAATTCGTTTAGGTATTTAAAAGGGCCTTTCAGAATATCTCGAACAGACGCACCTAACGGGATGCAGTGTTTCTACTGTGGGTACGTGAAAGGGGTAGTATTTTTATGGAAGGTATATGAAAGGGTTACCTTTTCTGTCAAAAATGGTATATAAAAGGGTAAGGGTTTGGACCTCGGGGCGGAGCCTCCTCGTATAGAACTTTGTTGAGTTTGATTTGAAGGGACAAATCTCAGGCCGGGAGAAAATTTTGTCCTCGCGACAATATTTTACCTAGTTCAGACGAGGGGACAAGTCCCAGGGACTAATGTCCCTTCGTGTCAGTACCGACCTTAATGCTGAAATCAAGCTGTACTCCGACAAGGTCTACTGCGACAATCAAAAATACTCGCAAATATTTACTTTAACTTATACGTATCTAACGTAGTGTGCTAAATACAGACGAATTGAATAGTAAATACGAAATGGCCAGAGCTACGAAAGCCCTATAAAAGCCGTGCAAACTCTTTCATATAGCACTACGGTAAGCAGCTGCCCACCACTGCATTCTAGTCTTGAGCGCTTCTCATGTCAGGTTTAGCTAACCGTAGTGGTTTGTGAAAGAGTCTGCACGCACGGATTGTATAGGGCTTTGTAGCTCTGGTCATTTCGAATTGGATGGACATGATTTCCCGAAACTGGGTATTCTAGAGTAGTTTTAAGAATTTCCTATGATCCCTGAGTTCAGTTTGGACTTTTTGAGAGTCTAAGAAATCCCCTAAGAAATTCGCGAACGAATTGGAACTGATCAAAAAACTAATTATCTTGCCTAGGGAATTGCTATGAATTCTCAAAAATAACTCTCTGAAAATTCTTGCATAGCCCAGAATGCCGCGAAGGTCCGGGATATTTCTACCGATCGCTGCACTCAATTCAAAACCTACGCATGGAGTCGCGATCGTAAAGCCAGACAATAGAGGAAATGACATGAGATCGAGATGCTAGAGGGACATTACCAGAAATCTAAGAAAAATGACGCAAGCCGTTGTAATTAGCATAAATGTCGCTCTCCATATTATCGCCAAGGATTAAGAAGGGATTGTATGGAACTATATAATAATATAAGTATTGAAAATGTTGGCAGCCATTTTACTTTTTCAGCCGAGGGAAACTGTTTCCTACAACCACAGGTATTCCAAAACAATAGTTTGATTTCAAAGTAAAGCGCGCAAACTCGCCAAGGCTGTCAATATATATTCCTGAATTATAGTGGAGAACATGAACAAAAAGTAACAGAGACAACCATAGATTTACTGAGAAACCGAGATTCTTTGCTCTTCTTTTTTCGACCTTAATGGCCGGAAGAAGTCTGCCGTGCTTTAATTCTCTGTAGAACGATGCCATTTTGAAAACAGATGTTGCGCATGCACATTAAGTTCATTTCTTTAATGTTGCGCCTGCGATGGCAATCCGCTGACTGTAGTGAATTCTTGTACATGGCTTGCCATCCAGCATGCATGGCAACGCCTTTCCCATATATGGGTATCACGAGCTCAATTCCTTCGTTAATGAAGTATTATATTAGCACGTGAATGTTTCCAGCAAACGGCCTATTGTTTTAGTAGATACCAACAAGTAGTTTTTCAATCCATAGTTAAAGTGGAACTGAACACTAAAATCAACCCAACGTCTACATGTATTCGAAATAGATAGATTGATTTTATTTTGCTGTGTTGCGTATCTATGAAGAGAAAATCCGAAAATCTCCCTCACAACCTCCGCTATACACAAATGGCTCAATTCCTGTAATTTGTGACGTCAAGTACGGGGAATAAATTAGTTTAGCCATGCTGTCTCTGACATTGAAAAGCGGGACTTACGACCTCTATCTAATTTGCGGACCATTGTCTTTTCTTCGTGCTGGAAGTGTGAACGTTTTTCCTTGGTATGTGTGACGTACGTACGATATGGGGAGATTTGCACCGAATTGTGCCGCCACACAATATAGATTTTCAGCGGAAATTCGAACTTGAAGACTAATAGACCTTTTGCAGGAAACAGTCACGTGCTGATATGATACTTCGTTAACGAATGAATGAGCTCGTGATCCCCATGGGAAAGGCGTTGCCATGGATGCTGGATGGCAAGCTATCTTTAAAAAGGTGGTTTTATAAAGATCGACAATGGATTGGAGGTGGAAAATAGCATTTATACAAACAGGTTTTGCTGATAACCGATCTCGTACAAGTGCCTTTAAATATAATTATGAATTAATATTTTTTGCCACCCAGTACAACCACGTGATTACATTCCTGCAAAAGGCCCATTTTCTCTTCATAGACGCGCAACACAGAAAAATAAAATATCAGTACTTATTTCTTTCGAATATATCTTTGTAGAGTCGTTGGGTTGATTTTAGGGTTCAGTTCCCCTTCAATAGAGAGGAATGGTTATGAAACCCATCGATCTTCTTTGTTATATGGCTTTGTTCGCTTTTTTCAACCTTGACCGTGTACAAAACACAATAGATATTGGAATATGTTAATCAATCAGCCAATAGAAACGTGTGGGTTCAGTCTTTCAGGGGACGCTAATGAATTATGACCGTGCACAATCTTTTGTCTTACCCCCTTCCAACCTAAGACACAGTGCCATTGTAGTTTGCCGGGTTT
The DNA here is from genome assembly GCA_030867875.1 of Actinernus sp. WN-2022. Lineage (NCBI taxonomy): Eukaryota > Metazoa > Cnidaria > Anthozoa > Actiniaria > Actinernidae > Actinernus > Actinernus sp. WN-2022. Next base: position 26,551,162 of record JAOWCC010000936.1, read on the forward strand.
CCTTATTAACTATGTTCAATCTTAAAAAAGAGAAGAAAAAATACTTTTTAATATTTGACGACTTGATGGCCATTGTTTTGCTTTTGAAAACCGCCTTTTTCACTACTCACTATATAACAGATTATAGTTCAAAACAAACTTTTCGCGCGCATTCATTTGCCAAAAGCGATCACGTGATGTGATAGTTCTCGTCCTCCACTGAGCACCATCAGCCGTTATAGTTCACCAGAAAATTCTCTCTGGGCTCCTGCTGATTCTCATTGGATGAAATTGATCACATGACGTGATAGATGTCATAAGTGGATGCGAACTATCAGGCGAAATTACCCGGTGAGAGCGGAAGACAATTCTGTGATGAATAGTAACGCCAAATACAACAACAACAGCACTAACTTTATAATCTTGTGTCATAAATTACAATGATTAAAACAATGACATTACAAGATATATATATGGTAATTGTCACCCAGAATAACTTAAAAGTCAGTACAGTTGAGTGACATAATAGGAGATATTGTAGTTGAGTCTACGAATAGCAGTTTCAGCGGTATTGACCCGAACGCCTCACTTCAATGTAATGAAGCGCTATTCAAACTGTGTATCTAAATTAGTCGTGCTTGTTTAGGAGGGTGTTGGTGTCGTGTAAGAATGATGGTTTCAATGGCGCTTCATTACATTGAAGTGAGGCGTTCGGGTCAATACCGCTGAAACTGCTATTCGTAGACTCAACTACAATATCTCCTATTGCTGCCGCAGCGAGCGAGCAGGGCAGCATACTAATTTGTGTAGTGGAACCGTTTATTAGCGCATTGCCAGAGCAATGCATTGTGGTCGTGCGCAAGGAGACAGAAACGATATGCGCAGATCGAACGAAGTGCATTGTAGTCATGCGCAAGGACACATAAACAATATGCGCGGTCTTCCGCACGTGGCTTTCGTTTCGTTTGGCGTGGTGTTTATATTTTACTGCTTTTATTTTGCATTTTCACTTGAATGTGGCCCTTATTCGTACTTAGAATCTGTTGTTATTGCCAGCCTACAGCGATTGTAAATAAATTGTGATCGCCTTCGTTTGTATTTTTACCACAATTCCTTCAGTGCTCCCTATTAGTCTCGTGTTTTGATGTGAAGTTTACTAACCCAACAAAATATGTTTTGTAACTTGATGATCATGCTAATTTGACGACTCCGCATTGATTACTGGAGTCATTTAGTCGTATAGTTTGATAGTTTGGAGCTAAGATGTTTTGTTTGTTTCTTGTTTAATCGAGTACTCCTTTACAGTTTATGAATGAATAGATTGAATAGAATTGATTCCTTGACGCTTCATCGGACTCCAATATATGCATGCCTGTTTCCGAGAACAACATTTTTTTTGCTGGGAATCCTAAGAAAATGTCGGGAATTGGTAGATTCAGGGAATTTACCGGGAAATTAGTGATATAGAGGGCCAAACTAGGAATACATCAGGACAACTTTTGAGAAAACACGCCACAGCTTAAACAGGCAGGCAAGATAGGCCAAAGCTATACAATAGATTCATCTAACAGACATTTCTGTTACCCAATAATTTAATTTTGCTGCTAAAGGCTACTGTTGAGTTTTCTTCTAATACATTTCCTTAACTGAGTGGCAACATTCACTACCTAATAGGAGGGTCTTAATGGGGTTTACCCGTCAGTCGTCAAATGCCTCAAAATTTAACCGTCAACGATCAAAATATATTTTTTTACCGTCAAAAAAAAATCAATCGTCAAACCTGTAATTTAACCGTCAAACCTGTAATTTAATCGTCTAGGTGTTCTGTTTGAAATAACTGTTAACCCGCAAACCCCTAAAAAATTACAGTCAAAGCTATCCCATCCCCCCCCCCCCCTCCACTAAGTAAGTAAAACTTTATTTTATACACGCTATTAGATAAAAAGCTGGTTTCCACAAGGGGCGTGTGGTTACAAAGTCATAAAAAATTAAACTATTAATTTAAAATTTATACTGAAACTACATTAATACTAACGACTAATAATAATAACTACTACATTAATAATAACTACTCTAATTTATTACTATAAAAACCTTTACTAAATAGAATCATGTAAAAGTGTGAGCATTAATTCTGCTAGTAAAGATAGATAGGGAGTCAGATTTTTGAATGGCTTCAGGAAGCGAATTCCACAATTTACCTCCGCTATATGAGAAGCTTTTCTTGAGATATTCCGTTTTTGGTAGTGGTAACTGCAGTGAGGCAGAGGAGCCCCTGAGGTTATATTGAGTTGTATTCTTCTTACTCGAGAACAGATCTGCAAGGCAACTCGGAGCTAAGCCATTGGTCACGTTATACATTTGTTTTACTTTTGACTTTGCTTGTTGAGTTTCTAGAGTTTCCCAGCCTAAGGCATTTAAAGCCTCTATGGCAGGGGTATCGTTACTCATATTCATAATTAGTCTTGCAGACCTGTTCTGGAGTTTCTGGAGCCTATTAGAGTGACCTTGACCAAAGGTATCCCATACCTCACTACAGTAATTAAAATGAGGCTGAACTAATGCGTTGTATATGCTGACTAGAGTGGCTATTTCAACAAAATCTCGAATTCGTCTCATGGCTCCTATTCCTGAGCTGACTTTTTTGGCAACATTATCAATGTGCTTGTCCCAGGATAGATGTTGGTCTATTTCAACGCCAAGAGACCCACTGAGACCCTCTAATAGGTCTACTAATATAGCTATTAATGTAATTAACGTCAAGTATTTATAATGTTACGACCATATATGTGTACAAACAGGCGATTGAAATTGATTAAAGGGGAAAACGCACATACAACGCATATACCAGTAAATATACTGAAGATTGGAAGACTTATTAATCTCCATGAAGTAATTCACGTATTATGGTTATAATTGGCTTTAAAAGCAGAGACGATCCAAATAAATTTCATCTTGGAAAAGCCAGGGGATTTTTCTGTCGATTCTTTCTCTAAGAATCTTTTAAGGGATCTTAATATATGTAACGATTTTCTGGTGCACAGTTTGGTTCATGTTTGAGACACATCTGTTCGCTTCAAAATCGATGAGTTACCCATTGGATGCCTCTGATCGTTAAGTAATGATATTTAAGTACTTTTGTTACCTTTAGTATGTCATATTATTAGTAATAGCGCTAGCATTATTATTGTTGTTATCACTACAATCCAGTTATATTATTTTCTAATTTAATTTCACAAAAACGATTTCCCATGAAAGATATTGGCACCATAGGAGCCTCCGTAAGAAACATCGGCAAAGTCATCTGTTGTTTCTATAGCAACATCCTTTCTTTATAATAAAATCTTTATGGCTGGTGCACAGCGTTGTTTAAACTAAACCATTTCCTAATCAGCACAATACCGCTCCTTCTAATTTCACCAAGTCGTAAACAATATATAATTGGATTTAAACTGGAGTTTGCAAACATCAGTGGAAATGTAATATTCAAGGCATGGTCAATTCCAGTGGTGTGGTCACCGCTTAGTATCTGTGTTAGACTCGTTACAAAATATGGAAGAAAGCATAGTAAATTCAGAGCCATCACATAACCCATAGCAATAACTGATTTTTTGAATTTTTCCATATTAAGAGAAATGTTTGCTTCTTCTTGGGCGTTTATTTGTAATGTGTGTCGTCTAAGAATTAAAGCAATTTTCACAGTACTGTAAATTAAAGTAAAAATATGGATGCACGCAAATATTACCATCATAGCTACGAAGTATTTTTTTGAGGACATGCTCAAAAGAATCCGCCAAACGGCAATTCCGAGAGATGTAATCCAAAGAAACACTATTGCCACAATAACTTTTCCGTTAGTAATTATCTGATTGTATCTGAGATGAAGGTGAATGGCGAGATATCTTTCTACTGAAATTGCTGCAATATTTGAAGTGGAGAAGCTACAGAATAGGAAGCCAAATCCATAAGAAAGTACACCAGTGGGGCAATAGATATCCATGTAATAACTTTTGGCTTCATCCAAAGTCGAGGTTACTGTGTATAATCTTCTTTTTAATACGATGTGGGCAACAGTCAATGGCTGTGCAATAAAACCAACGCCAAAATCAGCCATGGCCAAGCTGAAGAGAAGGTAGTTGGATGGTGTGTGAAGTGACGGAGTTTTCCAGATCGTTACAAGCACCATCATATTCCCAAGAGTTGCCGTCAGCGAAAATATTGCGTTGATAACACAAGAAACGACGAATGCTTCGTAATTAAGTAGTAAATCATCAAACTTGTTTTCGAGATTAAAACAAGTAGGAAATAGTGTACTATTTCTAACGAATGTCGAATTCATATTATCGCATTAATGAAATATGGTTTCAATCCTGATGAACTGTTAAATTCCAAATGCTTTCCGAAGAAAGGAAATGTAAAATTGATGTTGCCGTTACTGCTATAGAGTAATGCTAAAGTTTAGTTCTAACCTTTCATAGATAGCATTTCTTTCCTTTTTATATTTTCATGAGCCCTTCGAGTTTTCAATTCTGAGTTGACAGTGAACTAGCTTGCATTAAGTAGACTAAGGACTCAAAACTTGTTGCTTTGTGTTCAGAATAATAATATACCACATGACTCCTAGATTAGATAACAGGAAAGATATTAATTAAAATATACTTTTTGAAACATCCAACTGAGATATAATTGCAATTACTAAAGCTATATGAAAGCAATACATTCAATCAAGATAAGTCGATTTGACTGAAAGCCATGCATGTTTCTGTTTAAAGTGCCTATAACCCCAAAAAGTTACGCTTTCAGATCAAACTTAGAAGTATTCTATGCAACTTCACGAAAAAAATAATGGTTTTAAAGCATTTCTCTTTTTTTTACGGCTTTTCAAAGATGAGAGCCGTGAACTTTTACCGTCAGCTTAGCGACTTGGTGGGGTCTGGGACTAGTTACGTCATAGTAGGGAGCCATGTCACGTGATAAAGGCTTCTCTCATATACTTTTGGTTCGTTCTTTCTTATTTGCGTCGTAAGTTCTGTAATTTTCTGCTGGACTTTTTGACAAAATGTCTTCGTCAGGCTCCGAATCTGAAGACAGTTGTTCATCGGACAATTCCGAGCTAAATTTTATCAACTATGAGCTTGAAGCAGAAGAATCTGCCGGCGAAGAGAGCGGACGGCGCGGATGAGCCACTCGCCGATGAAGAATGGGGTTACAAGAGTACAGATGGAAACCTCCAGAATCGGTTCAGTGGAAGGCCTCGAAGCAAGGAAAAGCTGGTGAGTTAAACTGTCCAAAATTAAAATAAGTTATCATAGCCCTTCATAGGCTTCCCGTGGCCGCGGTCTCCCAAAAAAACCGGCATTGCAGCAATGCAGGATGCCAAAAGAATCCAGTGATCCTTCCAATCGCAACAATCATATATCATTTTTATTCACGAGGTTTTCGTATCGTATCTCGAACGAGCGAGTCCGCGAGCATTAATAATGCTCAATAATGACCAAGGTATGAATTGAAATTAATGAACACAGTTCCATGTTTAGTCTGACCAGGAAAGTGGAAGGTTTATCAGAGTATTTTGATCTATCGTGCATGTTAATTAAAAATAGTAGCTCTCGAGTCTCGTAAGCAACCACACTGGGAATCAGGAAAAGGTGCTCATAACTAGTCAGAACTGGAATCAGGAGTAGTTGCTCGCTTATGAGAGCTTGCACACACCACACCCATGGGGATACATATATAATGCGACTGATATCACAGTATACAATACTGTACTACTCTACTGTAACAGCTTGAATGTCAGATATAATAAGAATATTGTTGCAAAATGCTAGTGCATATTTATATTTAGTTGACTCATTGCACAGTCTGGGATCATGTCTCTGGAGTGGTTACTTACAAGAGTTTAAAAACAAAGAAAAATTCCAAAGGTGGTGGTATGCGTGGTGGTCACTTATGAGAGTGGCTGGTTACTACAGAGCACAAAAGTGGTCTCTGAGGGGAGCTGGTCACCTACAAGGGCAGTTTCACAAAGGGCTTCAACTGTATCAAACAATTGGTACTAACATATAAACTTCTTTATTTACAGATTTCTACGAGTTGTCTCATACAGAGAGTACATCCAGTTAGTCTACGGTTATCTGGGCAACAATATAATTCCTCTACTAGCATGTGCATATGACACAATCAGGACAAAATTCAACGCTGGGAAAGAAACCTTCACTGGATTTGAAGAAGATGAAAGTACTTCATAACTTATATAAACTTTAAGGAGAACAACAATGAACAGTCAAACTTTCAGTGCCATTGGCCACTTTTGATATAGGCTTCACTGGTCACATACAAATGATTCAATACATGTACAAGGCTCTGGGGAATAATGTGCAGTGATTAATGAAATAACAATAATGAATTTAATTATGCCCCAGAACCTTTGTGTGTGAGAAGTGAAGCATATATCGAATGTGGGCTATTAACCTACATGTATGTCCATATACATGTATGTCCATATGTCCATTCAGGCAACCTGTGGACAGGAATCACTACCCTGACAAGCGAAACTACTAGCCCTGGGCTATTGGAAGCACTTGCATCGCACCCTGTGTTCCTTTCTATAATTTTACACAAATTTTGAAAATAGGATTATAATATTAAAATTTAAATGTTTGAGTAGTAAATTGGAAAACAGTAAAATCTGACTAACCCCTTTTACAAGATGGACATGTTTTCAATGCTCTGGCCTAACCTTAAAGGAACTGTATCATGGTGAGAGACCATTACATTAGATGTCCGGGCCGGACCCACTCATTATCAGAGATTCTCATATGAACTGACAAACCTCGTGCACGTGTGGGATGGTAAAAATCAAAGCAAATATTCAAAAATGACTAATAAATTGTGTAAATATACATTATTCAAGTAAAATAACGAACATACTTTCAATCCAGCATTGAAGGAGGGGGTTGAACTGTTTTAACCCACCAATCGAACACTGACTCCATACATGCATAGTACAGTGACATAGCCCCTTTAAGCCTCAAATTCAATTGCCCTATTTAATTATGGTGTCACATGATAGACACAGCTGCCATCTTAGGGGGTCAAAACACTCGTCTTTAACAACAGACATACAAGCTGTTCTGCCATAGATTGCCTTCCTTCAAATTAGCTAATTTTCGCAATAAAATAAGAATGGCGGCTTTCATCTATTTGTTTTGATGTCATGCCAATGAAATAGGACAATCGATTTCACTGAGCTGGTCACAGGAGTGATTAGCCTATGGAAGTTGACAGTATAATATTGCTACCTAGATTGTCCATTGATAAAATATCAAATCACTGAGATAGCTGGTAGACATTTCTGGTTCACTCTGTACTTATAAGGGGACAAGGGTTGTTCTTTGGACAATCAACAACACCTTTATGCTCTTTAATAGGTTTACACAATACTTTATTTAATGAGGAGGACATACAGTCTTAGCTACAAGCTAGTTTACAGAGTTCCACAAATAAATTCAAAAAAAGAAACTATATATAATTTAGAGATTAACAATTTAATTAATTTTAATTTAATAGGTTTCTTGCACACTGAGCAATGGGGTTTTGCCTTGGTTTTTGTGGTCCTTACAGCAGGTGGAACTGGAATTTCTGGCCTCACAGCAAGTGGAACTGGAACTTCTGGCACTAAAATACAAAAATAACTATTATTAAGTTAGTTATGGGTATATATATATTGGTTTATGGTAAATAAAGCACTGGTTTCGTTTTAAATACAAACTTACAGTGTAATATTATACGTTTCCAGCTGGTATTTTAATATTTTGTTTAGTCTTTTGACTAAACAAGCAGTATACCTTTATATGACATGTCCAACAGTTTGATACATGTAGGTGTATATGCACTGCTTGAGCAAGAGCTACATGTAGGTGTTATTGGAGGACAAACACAGAAGGTGTGATTAGCACAGACTCTATTTTGTTTGAATATTTTCAGAATTTGAATAGTTTCTTTTGTGCCAAAAAAGTTTTTATGCAAAACAATTTGAATTACCTGGAGCTGAAGGAGGAACATCTATAACAGTCATCCTTTGTTGTCTCTTCTGGGTTGCTTCTGCCCTTGGCTGCTTGTTAAGCATGGTGTCCTGTCCATAGGTGCAGGTGTCATCTAAAGAAAGTTGTCTGATTTATCCACGGTTATTTTCCTCATACTAAATAACAATATAACATGCACTCTCTTAGTCTAATACACTTGTGGTGAAAACAATGTTCAGTACGTGGAACCCGGTCATAATGAAGTTTTCTTCCTTTCCCTAGGAACTTCTTTATACATGCAGGTTCCACTGTATTGCTAGCCTCCTATAGTAGCCGTTTTGTAGCGCTTCCATTTCACTCCATTCCGGGAAATGGAGTGAACGGAAGCGCTACACAACGGCTGCTATAGGACTAGGAGGCTACTGTATAAATCTGTATTGCCATGCAAACTAAATACAAAACTCAAAAGCACTTACCAAAATCGGAGAATGGCAATACACTTCGCTCGCTTTGTTCGCACGAACCTCAACCACTGGCGTCTTCTCTTCTTTGCTTCTTCTGGCCGATCATCGCTTAAAAACGGGACCTTGTGTTAGAGCTATCCTTTTTTGAGTCTGGCTCATTCCTACAGCCCCCAAATACACATCTGTTTGGCATTTCAAATCGAGTTATTCGCTCGGTTCGCCCTGTTTTTACTGTCTTCGTTGTTGGTTGTTCGCTTTCTCTCACTACTATGACGTTGCTTTCCGGTTTCGTTCCCAGGCTACTTCCAGACTCCAGCTGACGGCCATTTGGGACAGGGTGCCCAAATCGGGTTGTTTTACAATGTTTGACCCCAGAAATAAGGTCGAACTCTTACTTTTTTCCTTTTTTTCTCTTCGAATTATTGATAAGAAGGATGTAAAGAATTTATTAAAAATACTTCAAATTTGGGGTTATAGGCACTTTAACAAACAGATTATCACGTCGAAGTTAATATCGGCTGTTATAGTTCACCGCACAAAATTTTGGAGCGCTCATTGGTCAAAAGCGCTCACGTGACGTGATAGTTGTCATCCGCGGAGGCAAACTATCAGGCGATAGTGCCCGCTGAGCACGAAATACAATTTTGTGTTGAACAATAACGCAAATAGACTGTGTCTGTCTCGGACCTATCGGCCGATAGTTTCCCTTGGAAATTTGATGTGGAGTTAGTTTGACTCCATCAAAACCATAGTGGTGTTAAATGTACTCTACTAGTTGGGGTCAAAACAACGGGAGTTAAATTAACCCCATTCACAGAGTTAAATTTACTCTACTATTTAAAGTAAAAGTGATGGAGTTACAATTAATAACCACATATACGGAGTTATTATTTGTACAAATCACATGATTTACACCTCCCTTTAAAATCGTGTCACCAATAAAGGCCTGACTATAATAAATAATAAAAATGATAAATTAATGAATATCGACCCTTGGTATTCACCAAATATAACTCAACCGGCAATTCCTCTAGATTTATAAAAGTGAATGCATACAAGTTGTAGAGAAACTTATAGTTATAATTTAAGAATACCATAATTTAAAGAAGAGCAATTTTATTTTCAGGGAGTTTTATTTTTCCAAAAAAAAACTATAGAGAGTGGACTAACTTTCTTGGAGTTATTTTCACTCCAATAAAGAAGTTCGTTTAACTCTCACATGGAGTTGTACTTTACTATACTCTCTACTGGAGTTAATTAACTCCTTCAATAGAGTTATTAGAATGATTTGTTTTTACTCTTGCGATTTCAGAGTTGAAATAACTCCCACTTTAGATTAAAATTTAAGGAGTTAAAATCACTCAACCCTAGGAGTTGAATTAACTCTACCTTGTATCTTGGAGTTAACTAAACCACATAGGCATGAAGTCCAGTGTCATGAGCTGATTCTATGCCGTAGACCGCGCGCGCGCAGCGAGTGGGTAAAACCTGAAGCAGAGCACTATTTAAATAGGCTCTACTTTGTCATATGTATCTCGTATCTCGCCCTTGTTCTGTCCGAGGGGTTTTCTCCGGATTCTCCGGTTTTTCTCCGGTTTTTCTCCGGTTCGCAAAAACCAACACGCTAAATTCCAATTTGATCTGTGGATTAGCTGGGTCCTGGCTTTGATCTGTTAGCTTCCATGGTTATTTCAGGTCTCGTTAAAAATTCAGAGTTTTTTTGTGAGGAAGTTAGCATGTAAATTGCTTACTGTTAAGTTTGAGCCAGTTTCTGCATTCATGCATATGTATGTTTGAAACCTAGATGTCTGGTTAACCTTTGACATGTCACGCCTTCATGCTTCAGCAACATGGCATTCAACATGGCAACAGGTGGACAATGACATTGATGTTGAAATAACTGCCACCAAGTCACCAAGACTGATTGGCTGTTGGAGGTTTTATGACATTGCCCCTTTCTACGTAGCTGTCGAGGGTAAACAGCTATTATTGTTTAACCCGGAAGACACACTTAAGGCACTATTCTTGCTGTATGCATCATACTTCGTGTTCAATATGGAGTATCCCAAAAAGTTACGGTCACTTTATATATTCTTAGATGTAGCGATGCTAGATACTGTATTTTTTTTGTAGAGCTGCAATAAGTTTAACAATGTAAAGTATCATGCTAGGTAACTGGACTTGTAAGTTTGGTCAATTTTAATTTTATTACTGTTTTCCTCAATTGAAACCCAGTACACTTATTTCAAATTTCATATTCAAATTGCACAGTTATTTGGAGGGCAGAGTTATTGAGTGCAGGTATTTGGATGAAGTTCTAAGAAAGAACTGTTGCAATACAATATACATGTAGCTGTTTAATTCATCAATGTTGTTCACTCTAACGAAATTGTGTGAGAGGGAGTGCTTATTTCGATTTTTTTTTCATTGAAAGGCTGGCCACCAGTGCACTTCACTGAGAGTGCATTTATTGGGCACTTGATTGAAGAAATATGGTAGTTTATTCGGTTGTGGGAATTTTTGTACATACATGTACATGCAACTCCAACAGTTTTGGAGTAAAAGTGACTCTAAGACCAGTGTTAAATTAACCCCAACAGTTTTGGAGTAAAAGTAACTCCGTTATGTTTGGAATAAAAGCAACCCCACTTTTTGGAGTTATCTCATACCAAATGATTTAACTCCATTTTTGGAGTTAAACCAACTCCATGGAATTAACAGTGTAACGAGGAGCATGTACTAGCCATGGAAACTGAACGAGTAGCCTAATGCATGAATGTAATCACATGGGTGTACAGGGTAGAAAAAATATATATTTAAAGGCACTTGTACGAGATCCGTATTGTTATTAGCAAAACCTGTTCGTAAATGCTCTTATATCACACTTGATACTGTTTTCTTTGATCTTCATACGGGTGAAACTCTGGTATAAACTCGTTCAACAATAGACTAATTACAAGCCCGGAGAGGGATTTGATATTCAGGCAGGGAAATGTGGGGTCGATATATGAATACATAAATCTGAGCTTTATAACTGTTACAGGGAGTTTTATAACTCAGTTTTAAACCTCCTTTAATTCCGGAGGGGTTACTGTTTTTTTGGGTTACCTGTGGTGCTCGGTCGAAATTTGGCGCACCAAAAGCAACCCAAGAAACAGTTCTTGCTTATCAGAAAGACCATTGTGTTGAGGAGTACTTGAATAGAGTGATTACCAAGAAGTCTAAGCACAGGCAGCCCAAGCTCAAGTTTCGATAATATTCGTATCGGAGCGTAACGAATTCCGTTTTACTAGACAGAAATACGGTATTTTATTTTGAATAAAAATTACTTACCTTGCCACTGTGATGTCTTATGCCATGTTTCTCTCCTTGTTGGGTGGTTTTAAGCTGATTTTAATTAGCCAGGTTTTTTTTCGGAGTCCTTCCTAAAAAGAGAGAATGCTGGCTCGATCTTGACAACGCTCGCCATCCGGAGCGATAAAGCCCACTTCGAAATCATTCAGAGTTCACAAAACTTGTATTGTCAAGCACACACGACTACATTTTCTTTCTCTAACTCAGTCCATTTGAACTCCTAACCGCCGTCAACTATCAATTGACGATATCAGATAACGAGTGCGCGGTTGAAAAGCTGGCTGAGCAGCCTAGCCTTCGCAGCAAAGATAACCCCTTCAGGGGTTGGGGAAGTCATGAAATTTCGAAAACTAGTCAGGGTGCCCTCGAATGAATTTGACTCGCGGCTATTGTCTCAGCCAATCCAAATGAAATTTGGTCATTTGGATTGGCTAACAGAGACAATAGCCGCACCCTGGCCAGTAGGTAGTTTTCGAAATTTGACCTCCCCAACATTGTCACATCAGACACCTTTAAGAAATGGTAAAGGCTATTTTGCAAAACTGCTCAGTTTCTCGATTTCGGATTAGTTTATTGCCATTGGAACTAAGAGGACAAACCCAGGATTGCGTCATTGCACGTGTCACGAATTATGCATGTGATCGCGCACTAAAATTACTTCTCTCATAATTTCCATCTTTTTCAAGGCTCTTTCGCTTGACTATTTCTTGTTAGTTTACCGTGGTGTAAATTATTTACCACGTTTTTCGTCATCTCATAGACTATATCGCAACTCCGCCGTCGCAGTGCACTCTGGGATGGATATCTCAGTTTTCCATTGTTGTTGTTGGGCGGCCATCTTGGATTTAACAATGGAAAACTGAGATATCCATCCCAGAGTGCACTGCGACGGCGGAGTTGCGATATAGTCTATGAGATGGATTCACTCCTCTACCTAGCACCTCAACAATTTCGGCCATGCCATGACGCAAAACGTCGTAAATTAGATGACATACGACAGTGAACTATCGTAAATGTGTTAAATGAAGAATGAGTGAACCGATGAAACGTGCCTGTTCGAGCTAAGGCGACGGGCAAACTGCATTTGCTGAAAATGGCAAACTAACATTTTAATTTAGCTATCGTTAAATGACAATCGATTGGCAATGCATTGAGCAACATGTAAAGCTGAGTAAATACTTTATGTAAACACACAGCGAGTACTAGTTACAAAAGTATTATATATTCAGATCTAGGAGCCAGCGACATCTGGTACGCGTTGTTTTGCTAACACAGGTATGAACGTGAAGAATTAAGAATTTAAGTATAGTTACAAAACGAGCAGCGGCGTTTAATAGCAGCTTTAAAACACGAGGGCGCAGACAGAGTGTTTTAGACCTGATAAAATACTGCTGCGAGTTTTGTAAACGGCTTCAAAAACGTCTAGGTGTATACAGGCATGTAAAATTCAGTTATTTTTGGCGATACGACCTATTTCGTCGGAGAAAATCCAAGTTAAAGTTTATGTAAATTAGTTTGAAATCTATATCACATTTAAAGTGCCAATGGCAACATCCTAATTAGCACAGTGATGTGTATTTTCGTTAGTACCATGCATGTTCAAAGTTTCAATTGTTTTACCTTCTATTTGCAGAGATATTCTTTATTATGTGATATGTCATCAAGGCTGTGTCAACCTTTTGACGTCACATTTCATCTAATTTGCATATTCAATATCTCTGGAACGAGATGAGACATGGACAATCCTCATTTCGAAAGGACTTTCATATGAGATGTTAATTTTAATGACAAAATTTCGCTTCATAGGCACTTCCTTTGTTTTTGTTTCATAACTTATTCATGAGTACGCTCACTAAACAGTGTAGATTTTCGATTTGAGATTCTAACTATCTGGGTGGCAAGCTAGCCAACTCAGAATATAATGAATATAACTATTATTCAATTCGATACTCGGTTGATGTCGACACCAATAAGAGCACTGAAATATCTTTATTAAATTCACTTGTGAATCAAAATTATACAAATAGCCAATACCATATCTCAACACTGCTGATCATTCTTTGGTCATCTTAACGTCATCAAAAACGATTTCATGATATGAAATTTGATGTTAGCAACTTTGAGATGTGTGTAAACTCTGGTTTTCAGCTTTTCTAAACAAAGTCAAAAACGGATCAGTGCTCGTGCCAATGTGTCGGCCGCCTCAGGGAGAGGAAGTTGGGTGGTACTCGGCGATTTTTCGGTAGGGGGTGCTTCGCTGGGACCTAATACACCATAGCTATGGTAACCCCTTCTCAGACCTAAACAAATCATATTTTCCTACCCCATTTAAGACAGGAAATGAGTCCATTAACTTAGTGCTAACATTAACAGCGAAGATTGATGCAGCGAGCACAGCCGTTTGATAAGATCAGCTTTCCTCAGTAAACGGTACTCTGGGAAAACATGAGCAACAACATGCAAAAATATTGCAAAACTTTTGCGCCAACTCGATCAGACGTATAGGGCGAAACTTGGGGATAACCATTTCAGACCTCAATGGCACATCCTGTATAGCTTTTATACGGGACTATTAACCACCACCCCAGCCAGATGTTTCTTTCGATATCGACCCCGTAACTTAGGAAAGAAACGTTCTGTCGTGTAATTGTTACTCAAAGCAATCCGATTCATTTTGTAATCCACAGCACTGTTTATTTAAATATCAACAGATAATCCGAGAACGCTTGAGTAGTGGTTAAATTAATGTTCTTCTCAGCTTTTAGAGAACAAAATCGCTATGTCAAGTTTCAGGGGGGTTATACGCAGTATTTTAAGGACTGTGAACGCTCAGGTAACCAATCAGAATGCTTTAATTGCCTGGACTGATTAGCAAGGGAACTGATTAGAATGCTTTAATTTCCATATGAACCAGCTTACTATACGATAAACTAATCCTGACAAGATTACATTAAACAAAAATGCTAAACAATTTAAACAACTTTTACTTTAAAAAATGTCGAGCGGGAGGTCGCTGGTTCAAACCCCGGCCGGACCAACACTCAGGGCCTTAAAATAACTGAGTAGAAGGTGCTGCCTTTACACAATACAGTAAACGGTTAGATATTCACGTCTTCTCTGATAACAGCGTAAAATCGTAGGACTAGTGTCCCCAATTAGCTGCAATGCTAAAAACATTGACACTTAAATAAAGTCACTTCAATCAATCAATCAATCAATCAATCAATCAATGATCTTTATTTAAACACGATAAAGTTTAAGCGTTGCCGCTTGTGGGGTCGTGTATAAAAATATTATAAAATTTAAAATTCGATTAATATATTATAAAATCAGGCATAAAATTTGGAGTTGATTGTACCGATAAGGCACTAAAGTCCATTAATTGGAGAGTGCAGGCATTCTTATTAACCATTCTACAGAACTTGTGTACACTTTGTAAACAATCTTCGTTACAGATCACTGACAATGCATTCCATAAAATTGAGCCTCGAACTGGCAATCCCTTTATGTAGGACGACACGAATTTTTACCAAAAATACAATAGAATACAACACAATACAATTCAATACAACAATAGAACGCAACACAATACAATACAATAGAATACAATTTGGTAGCAATTCGTGTCGTCCTACATGAAGGGATGGCCCTCGAACTACTTACTTATATAGCTACGTAACTAAGTTTTAGGCCCATTCCTCTAGCCCGTTGTAAAATGCCTCTGTAAAGATTGTATCGGGCACCAAGGAAGTACAACTAAACTGCGCATTTGAAGTTTGGTAGCGCTGGACAAAACTTGGCTCGTTTCAAAAGTCACAGGGAGCCGAGGTGACGCAAGCGATAAGTGCTTTGCCTTTCACCACTGCGACCAGTGTTCGAGCCCAGTAACATGTAAGTTGAGATTGTTGGTATCTCACCATTGCTCCAAGGGTTTTTCTAACTGAAGTTCTCCGGTCTCTCCACATTAACGAATACGCTAAATGCCAATTTGACCTGTGGTTTAGTCGGGTCCTGTCTTTGATCAGCCCTTGTTGTTGTTTCAGGTCCCGTTAAAATTCAGTATTTTTTCAGTATCTGTCAAGACGTTTTAGCGAGGAAAAATGTACATTGCTTATCACCGATATTTCCACCATATCAAACCTATTATCGAATCTTTATAGGCTTCATGTTTTAACCTAATTCCATATATATTACCTAGATCATAATGTTGTTTAATAATAATAATAATAATAATAATATTCTTTATTTAAAGAGGGTAACACCCAAAAGCAAAGCTTACAAACTTGTGGCCCTCAACTACTAATTTAAGTATAAAATATAACTTTACATATAGGTAGCAAATATGATAAAAACTACGGATAAAACTAAGATGTGCATTATATACAATTGAAATCAGAACCACAATTACTAACTAATAACATATAGCTAAATCGATCTAATATAATCTAGAAATTGAACGAGTACATATATATTGACTAGAGACAGAGATTAAGACTGAGTGAATTACAAAAAGCTAAACTTTAAAATGGTCAATTAACTTCTGTTGCAATAAAATATTATAAAAGTATTTGGACTTGAACATATTCAAAGAGGATACATCTTTAACATCAACTGGTAATGAATTCCACAATGATGAGGCTCTAAAAGCAAATGATCTGCCGCCTGCTGTTGTTAGGGATATCTTTGGAATCTGTACATTAAACCTAGACGAGCGAGTGTGTATTCTGTGTACTTTCTTAATAGGTTTAATGCCATCTGAAAGATAGGCTGGTGCATAGCCATTTAAAATCTTAAACATTAATATACAGCTCAAGTAATTACAGACTTCATGGATAGGAATCCAGCTAAGTGTATTAAATAAGGGAACGGAAGGGCTAAGTGCAGGTGCGTCTAATATAATTCGAGCAGCTCGTTTTTGTAATCTAAGAAGGCGGTACTTACCTTCTATGGAGCATCCACCCCAAACTGTGGCACAGTACTCGATCACAGGCTTAATTAGTGCATTATAAAATAGTATTCTTTCTGCATGAGGTATGTACCTTTTATTGCGGTTAAGTAATCCGATGCGTTGCGAAACCTTCTTTTCAGTATAATCAATGTGGATATTTCATGATAATGATTTGTCAATATGTACACCAAGTAGTTTAATCGATTCAGTTGACTGCAGTTTCGTGTTATTGACTTCAATGCTTATATCGCGAGCGAGCGCCGAAATTTTGCGTTTGCTTCCAACGAGCATGACTTTCGTTTTCGTGGTGTTGATAACCATTTTATTATGAGAAGCCCAGGCCTGGATTGGTTTGAAATCTTCCATACTACGTACCGGTCAAGTCACGTTTACATAGTATTAAAGCTAGCAGCCTGAGCCATAGTTAATAGAGTGGAATGGTTAGGAAACCCGGCAAACTTCAAAAGGGCTAACAAAGGCGCTGCGATTTAAGTTGGAAGGGGGTAAGACAAACGATTGTGCACGATCATAGTTCATTAGCGTTCCCTGAACGACTGAACTCACACGTTTCTATTGGCTGATTGACTAACATGTTGGAATTTCTATTGTGTTTTGTGCACGGTAGTGGTCGAAAAAAGCTAACAAAGACCTATAACAAAGAAGGTCCCTGAGTTTCCTAACCATTCCACTCTATTAACTATGCCTGAGCTATGCCTTTTTGTTTACTAGGAGCCTTGTTTACCGCGTAGCCTTTATCGGTTTTATATACTCTCAGACTAAGCCGTTTGTGGGCTATTTTTCCTGGCCCGTAAAGGTAAGGTAACGTGTAGGTTATCTCAATTTAAATGTTATATAGTTTAGTGTTTATTGACTCCAATAATTCTGATAGATGTAGTACTGCTAGCCACAATATGCAAATCTCGGTATTTTTCCATTTAACTTCGCCGCGCCGGTAGATCAAAATTCTCAAGAGGGTAAGGTGCGTCATCAATTGAATGCCCCCATTAATTTAAAGTGTGTGTCCTTGAACGTAAGGGCTATGAACAGAACAATCAAACGTAGAAATTTGTTTAAATGGCTCCATCAACAAAACGTTCAACTCGCATTCTTACAAGAAACTTACAGCACAAAAGAGGTCGAAAATATTTGGCGCGCTGATTGGGGCGGAAATATTTTTTGTAGTCACGGTTCTAGAAACAGTAAAGGTGTTATGATTCTAGCCAACCCTAAATTTGATATAAAAATTGAAAAATCGTTCCATGACAAAAATGGGAGGTATGTGATCCTTGAAACTAAAATTGACGAAGACCCATTTACGTTTTGTAACGTGTATCTACCGAACGATAAAAGAGAACAAATAGAACTTTTAGACGATTTGTCGAAATTATTAAAGCAGCTACCAGAAGAAAATATTCAGATTTCTGGAGATTTTAATTGTGCCCTGTCCACTAAAGATAAATTGGGCGGAGTATCAGTTCATGCAAAATCATCAGTCATTGAAAGGATCCGTAAATTAATGGTACAGTTTCAGTTAGTTAATATCTGGAGAGAGAAACATCCAACTGGCCAGGAGTACACATGGAGGGATAAAAGCCATAAGGTACAGTGCCGGCTAGATTATGTCCTTATATCCGCGCATTTATCGTGTATAAGTAAAGACTGCTCTATTAGCTATGCTCCTTTTTCAGATCATTCTGCCGTATTCATTCACATTCAAAGTAAAGAATATAAATCAAAAAGAGGACTAGGGTTCTGGAAATTTAACTGTTCAATGTTGAAAGACAAAGTATACACTGAATCATTACGAAATAATTTTAGTATTTTCTTAGAAAAACACAGCGACGCGAAGGACAAAGAACTCCTGTGGGATCTAATGACAATGGAAATTGCTAATTTTTCTATTTGTTTTGCTAAGAAGAAAGAAAAACGTAAGCGAAGTGATGAAAAGGCCTTCCTAGCAGAATTAAATAAGCTTCAAAAAAGTATCGAACGCGCCGAAAATGAAAGCATCAAAACAGAATTGCTTCAGAAAGCCAATGATGTGAAAAGTAAGCTAGATAAACTACAAGATTTGAAAATACAAGGCACGATTTTACGCAGTAAAGTAAGATGGTTTGAGAATGGAGAGAAAAACTCAAAATACTTTTACGGTCTGGAAAAAAGAAGCTACAACCGAAAACACATTACCAAATTAAAAGTCATTGATTCCACTATTGAAGAACCTATGTTAATTTTAAAAGAACAACAGAAGTTTTATGAAAAATTATACACATCAGAAGTTCCAGAGGCAAATCCTGAACAGGATAGTTTTCTAGATAATGTACAAGTAGACAACAAGTTTTCAGAAGAAGAAAAGAAGATGTGTGAAGGTTTACTGACAACAGAGGAATGCTTTTCAGCGTTAAAGAAATTTAGAAACAATAAAACGCCTGGCTCTGACGGACTTTCTGCAGAATTTTACATGTTTTTTTGGAATGACCTTAAAACACTAATTGTAGATAGTTTCAATTCTGCCTTTAGAAATGGCAAACTGTCAATTACACAAAGACAAGGTATAATCACGCTTTTACCCCCCAAAAAAAAATGGCTTGCTGCTAGAAAATTGGCGCCCTATTTCTCTTTTAAATGTGGACTATAAAATAGCAACAAAAGTTATCGCCAATAGGTTAGAAAGGATGCTTCCCAATATTATTAACCCTAATCAAACTGGTTACGTAAAAGGCCGCTACATAGGAGAACATATACGTCTAATCTCCGACGTTATGGATTATACGTTAAGCCGTAACCTTTCTGGCATTGCTCTTTTTTTGGATTTCAAAAAAGCATTTGATACCATTGAATGGACATATATTTTCCGCGTGCTTCAAAAATTTGGTTTTGGCCCCCAACTAGTCAGTTGGGTTAAACTTTTCTACACAGACATTTTTAGCTGCGTGTTGAATAATGGCTATGCAACACAATTCTTTACTTTAAGTCGTGGAGTAAGGCAAGGCTGTCCTCTTTCTGGTCTTCTATTTGTTCTTGGAATTGAATTACTAGCACTTGCAATAAACGCTGACAAAAACATAAAAGGCATACATATCTTTGGGGAGGAGGTCAAATTGACACAATATGCGGATGATACTACTTGTTTTTTAAAGGAAACAGATTCAGTGTAACATTTGTTTCAACTCTTAGATCTTTTTAGCCGTGCCTCCGGCCTAAGAATAAATAAGTCAAAAACAGAAGAGATGTGGTTGGGAAACGCGCATACATCTTTAAAGAAACCTTTTGACATTCAATGGCCTCAAAAGCCTATCCTGGCCTTAGGGATATACTTTACCTACGATAGGGACACTAGTGACAAGTTAAATTTCTATGACAAGCTAGGTAACCTTAAAAAATGCTTAACCGCTTGGGAGAAAAGAAATCTTACTTTATATGGACGCATTAACATAGTCAAAACATTGGGGCTATCTAAGCTAATTTATAATGCATCAGTTTTGACCCTACCAAAGGACTTTTCCAAATTGGTTGACAAGTGTACTTACGCCTTTATTTGGAATAACAAGCCTCCTAAAATAAAGAAATCTACCCTGATAGGTTGCAAAAATAAAGGTGGTCTTAATATGGTCAATTTTGAAGATATGGAGAGAGCGATAAAAATTTGCTGGTTAAAGAGATTAACGAATAAGCATCCAGCAGCCTGGAAAATAATCCCTCTAAATTCTCTTTCTCGTTATGGGGGGACATTTCTTTTCAGATGTGAGTATCATGATATGAAAGTCTTAGAATTGCCCCGCCTTCCTATGTTCTATAAATTATCATTGAGTTACTGGCAAGAGCTAAAGCGTGCATGGCACAGAAGACACCCGAGTCCACCAATACAAAGCGAAATAATATTGAATAATGTCAAAATTAAGATAGGAGGTTCTTCCGTTTTATATAAAGACTGGTTAGTAAAGGGTGTCACACACATTGGAGACTTGTTCGATGGAGAAAATCAACCACTTAATTTCTACTCCTTCCAAGAAAAGTTTGATATCAAAACTAATTTTCTACAGTATGCTGGCTTAATAAATGCAATTAAAGTGTCTATGAAGCTAATTTTTTTATTTTAGATATCAATTCTACATCAAGTGAATAGTAGAATGGTACAATATATCTTGCTTTGAATGCTGTGCCGCTGAGTTAAGGAGGTTTTAATATCCAAAATGCTAATTACATGACGTCAGGGGGAGGCATCTGCAATCACTTCTTAGTGGTTGTGAATGGGCGTTTCTACTGATATAAGAAAACAAATTTCTAATATCATTTAATTTCAACCATGGGTATAACACTGATAATTAAAAAAAATGGTTTAATTGGAACAAAAAAAATTGTATAATAATTGATGCCTCCCCTGACGTCATGTAATTAGCATTTTGGATATTAAAACCTCCTTAACTCAGCGGCACAGCATTCAAAGCAAGATATATTGTACCATTCTACTACTCACTTGATGTAGAATCGATATCTAAAATAAAAAAATAAGCTTCATAGGCACTTTAAGATTCATATAAACGGTACGCAAAGATCAAGCGAACATTATAGTATCCCAGAATGGTTTATAGATTTCCAAAAGGTTGCGGCGAAAAAAGTTCGAAATGAACTTGTTGAACAGCAATTTAATGCCCCAACAGCTGAACATACAATCAAAGCTCGTGGTATTTCCGAATGCGATCTAAAACAAATTTACAGCCGGCCTTTTACCGTTACAAAAGAGATAAAAATTAGTATGTTTCAATACAAGATTGTCCACAACATTCTAGCAACAAACAACATTTTATATAAAGCCAAAATCAAAACAAGTGATAAGTGCCCCTTTTGCAACGAAAAACACACATTGGAGCATTTTTTTTTTCGATGCGTAAAAGCTGTTATTTTTTGGGAATGCTTCGTAAGCTGGTGGCAAAAATACACTTTGCAAAAGATTACTTTAGATGTGTGCTGCATCTTATACGGCCAGGTTGGGCCAATGTCAAATAAGAAGCTCTTAAATTATGCACTAATAATAGCAAAATACCATATGTATACAGCGTTTATTAAGGACACACACTTTTCTTTTGATAACTTCCTTACCCTGTTGCGCGAAAAAGCTTTACTCGAAAGAGAATGTGAGCACGACGAGGCGAGGTACAAGAGAAGGTGGAAACCTTTAAGTAAGTGGCTACAGGTAATACATTTTGATCATAATTAGTGGGTCATGTAAATATGTATGTAATGTAATGTAAATGTGTATTAAAATAAATTAAAATTTTAAAAAAGAAGAAAAAAAAAAGACCTATAACAAAGAAGGTCCCTGAGTTTCCTAACCATACCACTCTATTAACTATGCCTGAGTCTAAATCTGCAGGCCGTTATCACTCGGGCTGCCTGTGGCAGGCACGAGTCTTAATCTGCAGGCCGTTATTTTTTTTGTTCAGTGCAGCAAAATTTCTGCCCATGCATTAAATTATGCATTAATTGACCCTGTGGCGCTAATAGATTTCGCCATCGGACGGTATTCTTGTTTGAGGTACGTTGCGTAGGTTTTATGCCACATTTCATTTTACTCTCGGTCATAATACATACCAGCGCAAACACCGTGATCTGTAGGCCAACACTAAAATAATTTTGACCGTGTTTTTGGCTGGTTTACTGTCGCTCGCCAACACGAAGCCAGAAATACCCCGGAGAAATAAACACTCAGCACAGAATAATTTATGATGAGCGAAGCAATATTCAACTCTCAAGGTAAACTTAAACAAGAATCCTCTCACGGCCGATGTTTTGGTTCGAGAAATTAAAGGCTCCCAACAGTTACCTTTATAGTTCTGTAATATAATGAGCAGACTGCAGTTTTGGGAAGGAGGGTTAAAAGCTTTTAAATATACTAGATAACCAACAGGCATTTCAGTTAATAATCTTTAATCCAACAATTACCAATATGGACGCGATCAGCGAGCTGCGATAAAGAGCCGCAGGGTAGAAAGAACAGTGGAGAAATATAGTGATAGCTCCATCATAGGTGGACAGGATACAACTTACTGATATGGGACAAATATAAACATACATTTGAGACACTCATCTATTAGTACTCTGAACCTGCAGAACAGCAGACTAAATTGTAAGCGTGCGTTACATGAATAAGTAGATGTCAACTTTTTTAATTTATATACACGAGAAAAACAAAAATATTAAATTACATATATATACTAGGGGAGCAGAGAATGAATGTCATCGCGCTACCGGCCACTCCTAAAGACTGCTAAATTCAGCTAATAATTCTTCCCTTCGGTTATTACTAAAAGGATTTCAAATGAAAGTGTATTTCATCTTCAATCTCATGTGGCCCGAGTGAAAGCCCAGATGGGCTCTTGTTTTGTATAGAGAACAGAAGCTTTGATTGACAGTTTGAAAAAAAAAACATTCTAACGGTTTAACTGATGGCTTAATCACTGATGCCGAATATTGAATATAGAATTTTGAATACAGAATCCAAAATATTTCTATTATCAGTTAACGTTAAAAAGTGAGTATCACGGAACCTCTCGAAACCTGTATTCTGATATATTGCACCCATAATACTATACTTCTATTGCTTTGTACTGCACTTTTTAAAGGTTAGGGTGTTTTCTGTTGTTAGGTAGGCCAATACTGTCGCTCGTTTCGAGAAGTTCCACCCGATCCTATAAAGTAGCGTTATTATTCAGTAAAATGTTACAACTTTGTATGGAATAACCCACAAATACAACTCACGCCCTGATCAGCTAAACATATATCAATGTGAATAGATATTAGGGTTTTTATTTTATTGTTTTAAACGCCTTTTTAGAGGTAATGACCAGTTATAAGAAACGTATTACAAATGGGTAAATGACGTCATTGTGACGTCATAACGGTATTAATATAGCTTAAATTATCAGGTTATATTCCTTTTACGATTCTATACCCACCTGCCAAAATTCAATCGTCTGCGTTGAAAACTTTTTAAGATATTGAACTCATGCCGTTTTTATGGTAGTTTGTGCCCACCGTGATCGATATTCAAAGTAGGATCTATCAATATTCTTGATTTCATTTGTTCTAGATTTCAAAGGACGATCAATATTCTACATTTCATTTGTTTAAAAAAGATACCAAAGACAGGGGAAAGGGATTTTAATATTTCCTTTAAGCATTCACGTCAGAAGTCTATAGAAACCTCAGCGAGAAAAACAACAGTTGCACTATCCCATGTGCAGCTGAATAAATAAACCAGCATTCAAAGGAAAATAAAATTTAATTGCTTTGCTACACACTTGCTATAAAAACGTTGGGAATCAACGTTCTGTTGCCATTATAAGTGCACTTAGACCAACTACGATATAGACATCGAAGAGACTTTCTTGGGTAAGAATCTACTATTTGAACTATATATTTTGGTTTCTCAAGATTATATCACCATGAATCATTGTCTCCATGTAACATGGCATAGCATTTGTTATAGAACGCTACAATGTAGTATAGTACTCCACATAAGCTAGCTATAATCTTTGTTTTAGGATGATCACTATTTCATGGAGACTTTACATTTATAAAGTGCAGGTGTTTTTTTAACACATCAAGCCTGAGAAGTCTTTATCGCTATTGTTGCTGACTTCAACAAAACGTTCCTCGTTAGCTTCGTCTGTTAGTTAACTGCCAACATGACCGCTATTATTAATTCTCTGAAGATGGCCAACAAATGTTGTATGACCTTCTTGGGATGATAATTTTGAATTGATTTGGCGAGCTTTATATATATTGTTATCGATATCATTATATAATTGTAATCACCAATACTACTAACAGTGTTTCTTTCCTAAACCTTGTACACATTTTTTACCCTCGTTACATTTGTTTCCTCCTGGCACTTATCATATTATTAAAGACTGACCATAATTTTCCACATCCGTATTGTACAATTTAAAATAATATCATGAGTAGAAAACGAATGACGTTGCCAGAGTTTGAAAGTAATCAATATACCTTAAATTAGTTGTCTGTTTTAAATTGTATGCTCCTTTTCAACTACTTCTGCTCTTTTAAAAACAATAATTGAACTTGAAATAGATGAAATTAAAATATCAATTTAACTGCCTGGATCTTTTTAATATGTTCTTTTCCAAAACAATCTATGAAAATTTAAATTAACCAGTCTTGATTTTCTCAGATTCGTAATTCAAGAACTCTTAACACACGTAAACTGAAATTATGGCGAACGATTAAAATAAACCCTAAGAAAAATATTTGCATGTAAATAAAAATCGAATTTATCTAATATATAATATAATATATCTAATATATTAAAAGTATAATAAAAATAATTAAAATGGCTACCTTAATAAATATTATGAATCGTCAACACAAAAATATGACAAATAAAAGATAGACAGCGCTAGAATTTCAAATCAGAGGATGTAAATAAATTAAACTCCTTCTGAAAGGCGCGGAAGCGTTTCTATTGTGACTGCTTAAGTACATTTACATAGCTTGAGGAGCGCAGACTAATAGGCAGCTTATTCCAAAGTTTGGTGGTAGTGACGGAGAACGTTCTGCCTGCTTTAGTAATTCGAGTATATTTTGGTGTCACGAAGATTAAAGTGCATATAAGCCCTAGCCAGTTATCTTTGATATCGATTGTACATGAAGTGGATAGTTCAACGGTAGAATATTTCTTGATTTGGGTGTTGTGTGTACCAGATATAAAGGTTTATATTTCCAATATGCTAATGATGTGATGTCATCACCGACATTTGCTGAATTTCTTTGTGCTTGTGAATTAAGCTATTTCCTAATTTAGATTTTTGTCAGGGTGTAAAATCACTTTGATAAGCTTCAAATATAACTTAGAATTTAAAAATAGGTAACTTGTCTCTACCAGCATGCTTTTGTATAATAAGTGATGTCGGTGATGACATCACATCATTAGCATATTGGAAATATAAACCTTCATATCTCGTAGACGAAACACTCAAATCAAGAAATATTTTACCGGTGGACTATCCACTTCAATATCAATCGATATCAAAGATAACTGGCTTGGGCTTATATGCAGTTTAAATGAGCGCTACGAGTATTACGCGAGTGTTGCTGACTATTTAACTTTAACAGCTCATTAAAGTATCCAGGGGCGTCATTGACAGATCGTTTGTAAGCTAGTATACAACTTTTGATGTTCGATTCTACATAGAACGGTATCCAACCATGTCTGCTAAAACGATTTACAGAGCAATGACGAGGTTTGGCATCTAGGATAACCCTAGCACAACGTTTTGGGAGCTTAAATATCTTAGTAATGTTGTCTTTGCTACACGTTGTCCATGTTGTACTGCAATAAAGTATTAAAGGTTTTACATAGCATTATAAAAATAAGTCGTTTCTCTTTAGGCAAGTACAATTTAGGATCTCCGTAATCAATTCAAAATTCCAATTCAAAATTCCAATGCGCTTAGACAATTTCGCCGCCAAAGCCTCGACATGACTGTGAAAGCTTAATTCCTCGTCCAGTTCAAGACCTAACAATTTGGCTTGATGGACCTGCTCTAGTGTAACATCGTTTATCTTGATTTCGAGGATCTGATCCGCAGGGGTGAGTTTGGACTTCAAGCGCTTACCGCTGACCAAGATAGCTTTGGTCTTAGCAGGATTCAAAGGCAGGTTGTTAGAGGTGGCCCACTTTTCAACATTGGATACTTCGAGATATAGTGTATATCTCAGTTTATTAGCATGCACGTAATCAGCAGCTGCTTGTAGGGTCGTGTCATCCGCAAAACATATCCACTTGCAGGCATGAGTACTGATATGCAGAGGCAAGTCATTGATAAACATAACAAAAAGCAGGGGGCCAAGAATTGAACATGCATGTGGTATACGTATACCTTCTGTTATACTGTCTGTGCATGCTGTAGGTTACTCTCGGTTAGGTACGATTTGAATCACCGAAGCGATTCAAGATCAAACCTATAAGAAGGCAGTTTCTCTAGAGGAATAGGATGCTCAACCATGTCGAACGTTTTCCCGTAGTCCACCAAGACCATGCCATTCAGATACGATCCTTATCTAGATTGTATAGTAGTGTATCGACTATGTAGGGTATGGCTATCTCTGTGCTATGTTTCTTCCTGAATATATCCCGATTGGTTGGAGTATATCAGGTTATTGTCGGGCAGTAAGATATTGGAGTAGACAGTCGTGCACATGTCTTTTAGTGATCTTGGAGAGCACAGGGAACACGAAAATGGGTCTGTAATGTCGCCTGACTTAAACAAGGCGCTAACTGTGGCCGTTTTCCACCGTGCAGGGAATTTCTCTGTTGTAAGAAACATATTTATTAGTTTGGCTATGGGCGGTGCCAACTCGTTAACACCAAACTTAAACAGTCTAATGCTAATGATGTCAGTTTCAGTTGCTTTATTCGATAATATCTTCGTTAAGTAGGTCTTCACTGACGTGGACAACATTTATTTTAGCGCTGTCCACAACCAATTAATCGCTTGTTTGATGTTTCAGATGTATAATATTTAGGAAAAAGGCATATTGATCTGTGGCTCGACTAATGCCATGAATATCTGAGAAGAAAGAAAAATGGAGCCGAAAAATGAAAGGCTGACTTCATTGACTTCTCGACTTATTTCTATTCGAAGAGATTTATTGATATTCAATTCACACTATCAAATCGTGTTGCTTATAATCACTGTACAGATCGAATCGGATCAATAATTAGTTCGATCCAATAATCAAACAGTCGTTTCGAATTCAATAGAAATACTAATATATAACAATTTACTTTTCGTCTTTTGTCCAAGGCTAGCAATTCCGTACATCTCGCATCGTAGCAGTCAACATTGTCCAGTCAACACTCTACGCGCACGAGCATGCTGTCCCCCAACTTTGATCATTTCGCCTTCCAAATGGTTTTCATCATCCTCTCAGTCTTCTAAAATCTTCTCTCACAATCTTTTCTTCACCATATTTCTGTTCTAGTAAAAAAATGGCTCTGCCATATCGATAAAAATCTACTTTAATTCCGAGCGTGTGAAAATTCTACAAAGAAAACAAGTCAGCACAAGTAGCCGGCGCAAGACTCCGGTACGACGAATTGACGTCAGTATGTAAACAAGATGGCGGCGCCCAGGTCTTCGGGCCAACTTTGAGGTGCTCGTTCTCAACACTAAAAACGTTTTATCGAATTAATACATTTTCTGAACAAAGGACATGTTAAAGATTCTTTTGAGCCCAAATGTGTTTTTCACTCGGTTATCTATAATATCACGATCAAGAGCTACATATAAACACTCATTGTTTGATATATTTTTCTTTTTCAGACAGTCAACAGTTGGACATAACACCATGAGGCTTTTTATCCCATTTATCGTTGTACTATTCTTCTTTGGAACTGAGCTCGTGCAGGGTGAACGCGCCACTGTGAACGTCAAGAGTGACTGGGACGATGGCTTCTATTCCATGTTCACTGTAAAAATACGACGAAAGGTAGACGGAGGTTGGAAAATCACACTGAGATTTTCTCAGCCAATCAAAGGTCTCGACGTATGGGTTGCTGACGTAAAATCCAAGAGTGCGAACAGAAAGGTTTGGATCCTAACCAACAAGCCGTGGAATGGTGACCTTGCCAATGGGGCTTCCTTGGTAATAGGCTTCAATGCAAAGAAGGTAGATAAGTGCTGGTAGGAAAACTCTCAATCTGGGATTAGCCATAAACCTGGGTTAGAGTTAATATGGCAACGCACGATGTATCCTAATAGTGTAATAACCGAGACCAAATCCACACCGCGGCAAAACGGTATGCTCCGCTGGCCAAAAGAACGAAGGCTCTGCTATCAAATACAAATTACCGAGGGTTTCAACTTTTTTAGTAAATCATTTTATAACTTAGTAAACTCACAGTGAATTACAAATTAAGAAAACTTCAACCTGTTAAAGTTTTAGGCTTAGCTTTTAAGTAGTTTTCTTATTTTTTGACAAAACAGTTCACAAATGGACGTCGACACTAAAGCAGAAATTTTAAAATCACGGGTATGTGCCTGTTGTTTCATTTCAGGTTTCGCGGGAAACTGGGGGCGGCCGCGAGCCGACAAGAAATAGCAAATACGCATGCGTGTAACGTTTTGCCGCGGTGTGGACCAAATCAGCCTGCCCCATTTCAGCCATCTACAGTACTTGTAAATTGAAACAATATGAGATGTAATAATTTTGTGAAATTTTGATGGAAAATATAAAATGACGTCATGTCCGTCGCTGTCACATGCCAAATTGAGGTTCCATAATGGTGAGACGGTCTGTCTGCATCAAGATGGGAGTTTACGTTGATCTCCTGGCATTGGTGATGTCAGTGATTGGTTGTGAGACCTCCCTCATACTAATACTAGCGTAGTTAGTATTCTGTAACTGATACAGGATACTAACTAGCTTGATATTCTAATATGACTGTAACTGACACTGTGTGGAGATTTATAGAGGTATCCATGTGCACGTGACTCGAATGATGCGTTTGAATTGTGGTTAGCATCCTTAATATTAATACATTTTACAATTTCAATGTGACTTGCCTTAGAAGATGACCGCCAGGTATTCACTCGGAAGAGTGTGACATCATATGATTCAGAATCCTCTATGGATTATAAGTCGACATCCCAATCTATACTGGTATTATCCTACAGTTTCATATTTTCTTTATGTTCTTTTAATTATTAAAGGATGACAAACATGTGGACAGCCCAGCTCCTAAAGGATCAGTGTTCTTTAAGCGCCTGAATGGACAGGTCTTAACTCAGGCACCGACTTTTATGCCAACTACACCTCAACATCAAACCACCATGACCAAGTTAACAGAAACACGAGAACCTACTACAAAACCACAAACCACCATGGCCAAGACACCACAAACCACAATACCCACTACTGAACAACCGATAACCACACCAGACGAGAGCACGAATGCACCTTCGACAGGCATTTTACAATGGCCTCCAGTAGCGCCATTTCCAATGGGTAAAGAGAACAATTACCTTATGACAGTACAAATTAAACAATTACATCGTTTTATGTTACTAATTAACCTACAAATGGCAAACGCATAATTATTGCATTTGAGTTAGCCTGCTTGCAGGCGGTGGAGGGTGTTTTTTCGCGCAGCAAACGGATCATCGAAGCGGCCGCCATATTGGCCGAGCGTGATTGAGAGCTGGGATCGAATGACAAATGGAAGGGGGTGGGGGAGAAGAAGCAGATCTGAATGATCGCCTGCACGAAAACCCCTGGTTTCTGAGTACAAAAGTTAGATCCCGTCCACCAGCGGACGGGGTATATGATTGGCTGAAACGGTGTCAATCAAAGCTTATCGCGGCAAGTGTTGAAAGCAAGAACTGAAAGGAATAAGTGTAGCCTGCGAAGCGGCGTAACTAGAATAAGAGTTGTGTAGTGAGCTTGCAGTTGATAAAATATGGCGAATAATACAAAAGGCTTTGTCTTTTTTGAAGACTAAGGTGAAGTACCCTGGTTGCATAGGTTTTCTAGAGAGAACACAGCTGCTCGCTTCTTTCTCCGCGGCTGGGTAAAGGTACTTTGAAAACAGAGCAGGAGGAAGCTAGTATACAGAGCCTTTATTTTGTCTTAGAATTTAACAACCTGACCTGTGAATTGTGACCTGTACTTTAAACCTGCCGTTCTGGCTGTGCTTTCGACAGGCTTTGGAAAGAGTATGATATTTACGGTAAAGAGAACTTGACAACGAACCGTGATTTAATTCGCCACTGAAAAGTATTGTTGTCGACCAAATTGCAGAGATGCATGCAATCTGGCTATTGACTTCACGGCCGTTGAATTAGGAAATAATCAGAAATCCGCCTCAATACATTTATGCAACGGTCGTCCATTTCTTTCGGCAAACATTCACTAAGATGGACTTCGAGTTGTCAGAGAAAGACGATCATAACATTTACCTGTGTACTTTGCACTCGTAGTTTGTTCGTTGTCCACGAGTTCTTCAATATCGAGTTCCAGACAAAACATTGACTCCATCGGAGTTTTCTTTGAAGTTTAGAGATTTTTTCGATCCTGTATTTATCTTTATGCGAGCTTAATTCTTTTAAGAAAGGAAGCAGCCGCTTGTATGGCACCTGATCATGACTGCGGTGCTGGACGGCTTTGTGAAGCAGCTTGTATTAAATGTATGTATTTCGGAGGATTTGCAAACTCTTTGAGAGACTGATGGAGCGAACGCAACAAGCTAAAACCGAACTGTCTACATATATATCTAAAGTGGTACTGTCGCAGTCCTTTCCATGGAGAACTTTGAACAAAAATAGCTGGTTTTATTGACAATTGACAATTTTACTAACATTTTACGTTGCATTTGACAGCGAGCGAAGTTTGTTTTGAATATTGCACGCATTTCAATCAAACCAAATCAAAATTGGCAGGCTGTCACACGTCGACTCCTATTGGTCGATTAAGAATGGATTACGAGTTAACGGAAATCATGTGCGTGGTGGGCGGAATTCAGAAACCAGGGGTTTTCGTGCAGGCGGTCTTTCAGATCTGTTGTTCTCCCCCACCCCCCACCCCCTCCATTTAATGGTCATTCGATCCCAGGTCTCAATCACGCTTGGCCAATATGGCGGCCGCTTCGATGATCCGTTTGCTGCGCGAAAAAACACCCTCCACCGCCTGCAAGCAGGCTACATTTGAGTATGACTGTGTTATAAGAAGAACAATTCTAGTAAAAACATTACTGGTATGAGCAGATTTCAAAGGTTAAGTTAATGCATATAACTTTACCGTATTTGTGTGTATGCTGCTGGTCTAACCATAACTGCATAATAGCCCATTGTTGATATATATGCTTCACTTATCACGCACAAAGGTTTCAATATGAGGCTCGGTCTGAACTAAAAACTAAAACAGATTAACGTATGGATCAACCCTTATTTCGGTCAAGCAAATGAAGGGGGTGGTCAACGCTAGTTTTTAATGCATCATTTGGATACACAATTGTTGATAAATAACTAAATAAATAGTGCAACCATATAGGTAAAGGGTTATATTTGAGTGGCATAGGCTGATCACGTACCTGTCATGCTTCTATTTTCAAACCCATTACTAAAACAAGTCCAATTATAATCATCGTTTTATAATACAGAAACATTAAGGTTTAATGCCTCTCTCCATCTACGTCTAGTGATTACGAAATAATTTAATCAAATGATGGATATTAAAGTTTTAATCCTCGACCCATTCCCCTCAGTTGTATATCGAATTTCTCGGCTAAGACTGATTGTTTTACAAGAGGGTCTGAATGGGGGGTTCTACATGTCAGTTGTCAGTTAAAATTTTGGCCATTTGTCAGTTGTCAGTTAGCTCTAGTTAATCATTACTAAAGAAAATTTACAAAGTTTGACCCACAAAAAACAAATTTGTCAGTTGTCAGTTATTTTTCGGTTGTCAGTTGTCAGTAAAAATATCGTCATTTGTCAGTTATTTTTAAGGCCGTTTGTCAGTAGTCAGTTAACCCCATTCAGACCCTCTTACAATCATGAGTGATTGTTAGTACCTCAGAATACCAGGCTGTTGTGCCGGGAGACAATCTCGTACTCTTTCTCGAAATAGCACAACAGGTTCTATCACGTTCCCCTCGTATAGATTAGAAGAGGAAGGAGACAACGCCAATTACGGCTTGTACGTCCCTGGCCCAGGACGCGACCAAGAGAGCAGCTCGGAGAGAGAAGAAAAATAAGAGCATCTGGTGTTATCCGTTGAGAATCTCACTTCCATGCGCTGAGGTTCAAGTCAAGAAAATATGCGCGTCGAATGGCTTTTGCTGGGCACTTCGTAAGTCAATGAAAATTACCGTTACATACGGCACTCACGGTTGCGCCTGGTAATAAACAGATTACCCAATCAGGTTGAAATTCTGAATCCAATGTTCGCATGGAAGTGAGATTCCGAACGGATAACACCAGAGGCTATTCTTTTTCTTCTTACTTTTATTTCTTCGAGTACTCTGGCAGCCAGGGTAGTCTATAGCTAATCAGTAATTCAATGTAAGTCACATTGCAAAGGTAGACAAATCATAGTTACTCTCTGTTTCCTCAATTAATAGCTGTCGTCAATAACTGGAATTCAGGCTTCAAGGGAAAGTTTGTTATCCACATCCTACAGAATGTTATAAACGGCTGGAAATTAACGATAACCTTCTCCAAGTCGGTGGCAGCAGTGTACGTATGGGTAGCTGAACAAGTATCCCAATCGGCCGACAAGAAGGTTTTCATCATGAAAAACAAGTACTATAACAAGGTGTTGTACAAGGGCAATACACTGCTTATAGAGTTCAATTCGGACAAAAATGTCCTTAACGAAGATCCTCCAACTGCCTTGGCTTTGTTTGAATTACTGAACGGTGGCATCGTGACGTCACCTCCAACCCAGGCTTCCACGACAGCAGGTACGACCAGCCAATCGACGACGTCTTATCCTATTAATACTCAGGCTCCAGCTGGAACGACTCTACCAGCAACCACCTCAGCTCCGGTAACAGGAACAAATACACCCGTGACTGGTAGGCTTCTTTGACAATCGTAATAACTTTATTTGCATTGGATAAATGTATATAAGAATGTCAAGTTGTCCGGCAATATTGTGAAAGGTTATAGGTCCACATGGTTGTCACATCGTATTGAAGATTATGTTGAATCCTTGCGAATTTGAGAAATAAAATGACCAATAGTTTTAAATGTTATTCTTAAATGTATCTTTCCCTATCAGTATTATTCTCTTCGTTGCATTATTAATTAGTTCAATGCATTATTGCAGGTCCTTATGACTATAAAGAAGTGTTACATAAGTCAATCCTGTTCTACGAGGTGCAGCGATCTGGTAAACTTCCATCCAGTAATCGTCTCAAGTGGAGAAAAGACTCAGCACTAAATGACAAAGGTCAACGCGGTGAGGATTTGACGGGAGGTTGGTACGACGCTGGGGATTACGTCAAGTTTGGATTCCCCATGGCGGGTTCAGTTACTTTACTAGCCTGGGGACTGATAGAATACAAGGAAGCTTACACCGCATCTGGGGAGCTGCAAAATGCACTGGATTCTATCAAGTGGCCGCTGGATTACTTCATCAAGGCGCACACAGCTAAATATGAGTTTTATGGTCAAGTAAGTACACACGCAGATAACGCATTTTATTCTGAAGAAGGCTGTACATTTTTAGAGCCGAAAAGTTGGGATTTTATTATCATTTTAGCCCTATATAAAAATGTTATCATATTATACTGTCCTAAGTACAAAAGTTAGTCCGTGAAGGTGTCTTCTGTATGACTCTTCATATAAAGTCCAAATGAAGAGTTTTTAATTTTTCCTCACACAAATTGCATAGCCATATCTAAACAAGTGCACAGTTCTCTATGCTCATGAACAGCATATACGAATTTATGAATTGGATGATTTCAAATGTACTGTAATGTAACACGTTCATAAGTAAAGTAATTCCGAAATCCAATAAACAACAAGGTAAAGTCAAGAATTCAAAAATATCTTACTGTACAATTAGACTGACTTTTTTCGTGAATCCACAAGTTGTTGCTGAGGGCTAAAACGTCAGACTCATTGACACTATGTTACGTTAGTGTCATTCTAATGTTGTATTTTCACAAATACCAGCAGGATGTATCTATAGAAGTAAAAAATACAACAATACAAACAGCTAGATGGTGATAGCTCGCCAAAATGCTATCGGTATTACATCTTTAAAGCTATGACCAAACTGAGTCGCAAGTGAACGCAAATGATTAACTTGCGTTCCATTTGGCCACACACTTGTGCTAACGTGCGTCGTCTCGCGTTAACCTTGATCGAGCTCAAATTTCAACGCAAGGTTTTTGCGGTTTGATCGTACCACCAACGCAGCCAAGTTGTTCGCAAGTATGCTTTTGTTATAAAAGCCCAAGACTTGGTGGAACATTCATGTACAAAAGTAATTCCTGGTCGGAAAGGCAAAGAAAATCATAAGAAAAAGTGAAACATATGCATGGTGTTATGCCCTGCTTGGCTAACACCAAGATAAAGCTAACCCTGTGTTGATGCGTCTGTAGTCATCGTGGACAGCAGTAATCCTTGAATATACGACCTGTCTTTCTTTGCATCAACTTCCGTTTAACCAATAGCACATTTTTCCATTGTCTCTCATATTATTGATCATAGATGACGTCATAAAATGTTCGACTGGAACAACGAAAGCGGCGAGTTGTTTCACCGGCTGTAAAGGTTTTCGCACAGTTTATGACGTTATATGCGACCTGTACGAGTAGAGACAATGAAACAATGTTTGAAACACACTTTAATCGGGAAGCGGGCAGAGCTTAACGTTTGATGGAAATTCATATGGGTCATAATAAGCAATTGAGTTACACTGTAAGTGCTTAGAGAAACTTAATCAGACTTAAGTCAAGCTGCAACAATAAGATTTTGTAATCAACATTAATATTTGCCATGTTTTTATATCGGGAGGGTTTGGAAAGTATATCAGGATGTGCAAACGAATTTCTCCTCTATATATTACAGTGTTTTGTAGTTTATTTGAGAGAAAATTATGGATCAATTCGACTGAGGAGTGGTTCTTTAAGGGGCGTTGTTATTTTTCAGGTAGGTGATGGCGATGCCGACCACGCCTATTGGGGCCGTCCTGAAGACATGACAATGGCGCGACCTGCATTTAAGATCACCACATCTAAACCGGGTTCAGATCTGGCTGGTGAGACAGCCGCTGCATTGGCTGCTGGAGCCATCGTCTTTAAGGAGACAGACCTTAGCTATTCCAATACGTTGGTCCGACACGCAGAGGAGCTGTTCGAATTTGCTGACAATTATAGAGGCAAGTACAGTGACTCAATATCTAACGCGGCTAGCTTCTATGCATCGCACAGCTTCAAAGATGAGTTGATATGGGGAGCAGCATGGTTGTATCTGGCCACAAAGAAAGCAGTTTATCTAGATAAGGCAAAACGTTACTACCAGAATACCAAACCGTGGGCCTTCTCATGGGATGACAAAACCGCCGGTGCGCAGGTCCTTATGGCTAAGATACTTCCACAGCAATCGACATATGAACAAGATGCAAAGCGATTCCTCGACAACTGGTTACCGGGTGGTGGAATTCAGTACACGCCAAAGGGACTAGCATGGAGGAACAAATGGGGCTCCAATCGTTACTCTGCTAATGCAGCTTTTCTAGCTCTTGTTGCCGCTGATCTTGGTATCAAGCCTACCGAGTACCGCCGCTTTGCCCGGAAGCAGATTCACTATATGCTAGGCGACGCCGGAAGGAGCTTCGTTGTTGGTTTTGGTAAAAATCCTCCTCAGAGGCCGCACCATGCATCCAGCTCGTGTTCATTATCACCAGAGAGGTGTGACTGGAGCACGTACCGAGATCCAAAACCAAATCCGCATGTGTTGTACGGTGCTCTCGTGGGAGGGCCTGATGCCTACGATAATTACCAAGATAAACGAGATGATTACGTCATGAATGAGGTCACTACTGATTACAACGCTGGTTTCCAGTCCGCTGTAGCTGGTCTCAAGTTTCTTCAAATTAAGTAAAAGACAGTTTCAAGTAGATTCGGCTACCGTTAGTGCACTATCCTTGTAGAAGTGAAGAGACATTGTAAAGGTCGGCACACACGAAGGGACAAGTCCTAGGGACAAGTCTCGGGGACAAATCCCTTGTTGCGTACACACGAAGGGACAACTCCCAGGGACAAGTCCCCTCGTGTGAACTAAGGAAAATCTTGTCATTTGTCCCCTCAATTCAAACCAGTTTCATTTGAAGGGACAAGTCCCGGGGACAAAATTTTGTCCCCGCGACAATATTTTTCCTAGTTCAGACGAGGGGACAAGTCCCAGGTGTGTAGCGACATTAACAATCATTTTACGTTGTCTTGCAATAAAATAACAAATCATCTTGAACATCGTTTCTTTCCATTGAAAAGTATGTGAAGGTGTTTTAATAAAAGCACAAGCTAACACTATAGAGAGAGAAAGGACGGTATATAGTCATTACTTGTTGATGAGAGTCAGTAAAGAAAGCTTTAGAGCACTTTGTGTATGCAGAAACGCAATAAAGAACCATGAATGAAACCACACCGAAAACTGAGTAATCACTTTGGGGAAGCGTTTCAGATCTGATGGCTTGACATTAAAATTAATCAATCCAACCAATTTACCTATCAATATTTCAATATCTCCATCGTTCAATATTTCAATCAATCAATATTTCAATAGTTTAATAATTCACTATTTCTATATTTCAAAATATCAATATTTCAAACAATAATAAGTATTTCAATGTTTCAATCAATCAATAATTAATAATAATAATAATAGCCTTTATTTATAGAGCGCCATTTCCAAAATGCCCAATAGCGCTTTACAAAATATTTACAATATAAGTACAAAAATATCATTAGCATTAAAAATCCTAATTTACAATTTCTCGTGATAAACAGAAATACTGAGAAAGATTAAAAAGCTATTAAAAATTTATATAAAGTATCTCTAATAATAATGATAATCATAATAATAATAAAATATAATAGAATGCACCAAGCGCTTCTAATCATAGACCTTCTTAAAAAGATGTGTCTTCAGTTGAGTTTTAAAAGTAGTTAGCGAGCTACATAGTCTCAAACTCTGATTGATTATTCAATCAATCATCACCTTCTGAATTACACCTTCTACAAAGAACACAATTACATCCCAGCATCACTACTTCCACGCAAACCGCCAATATACACAGACACCCATAAATTCTATCGACGATGGAACTATATTTCTTACTCTGCTGCTTACCGCCATCTAAAGCCCGGGGGGGGGGGGGGGGGGGGGGTGACTCCCATATAAAAGGGGTAGGGATGCTCGTCGGACATTTTCGATTTGACCCCTAAGAGGTACTAAAATGGGCGTGGCTCAAGCTTATTTAATAAAAATGTAAATTGATAACAGCTTTTTTGTTCAATTGACACCCGACCCCTAAAAGGTACCGCTTTACATAGAAATGTCTGTGTTTGATGGTGGATACCCTAAGTGGTACCAAACTCCTGATTTTGACCCCTAAAAGGTACGACGAGCATCCATGTACCCCTCACATAAGGGAGTCCCCCCCCCCCCCCCCCCGGGATCTAAAGTTACTTATCGCCGAATGCCGAAACAAGATAGACTCATTAACAAAGGAACTAGGACACCACAAGGAACTATTGCGTAATTCGTGTACACCAGATGCCTTTTTTTATTATACAGCTAAATTAGATTCTATGGCCTTATCGCTTGAGTCTCTACTTACTAACAGACGCGCTAGAAAGACTGCTCCCTTCCGCCAGCCTATTGACAACATTCTTGCTAACGAGAGTCTTGACCCACGGGTCAACAATAATGCTAATAATAATGCACGCGAGACTGAATCAACTTCATCCAACGCTCCGCACGATAGCTCTAACTCCACTCATTCTAATGTTCCGCCTCCCAAACGAAGACGTACTCGACGCAAAACTAAACCTGCTAACATTCAACTAGATAGCACTTCTGTTATTAATCTTTCTAATTCTCCTCTTTCGACCGACGAAATATCTGTTCTTTCGCGTGGACTCACTTTCTGTCCCACACCTCGACATATCAATTGGCCGGAAGTGACCGGAAGCCGACATCTACGACTTTTCACGACGCATGCGACTAGCTGAATATTTTTATGACAATAACAGCAATAACCCTAACAACGCCACAGAACAAAATACTCCATTCTATAACAAAAGTACTTGGAACCCTCCAGTCGACAGAGAACCGGCTCTTGATACTTTTTTAGACGCTGTAAAACTAGACATAACAACTTGTAAACCTAACAAAATTCGTGATAACCTTACTGTCACAGAACGACAAGCTGTACACCGACTGAAGCAACGACATGACACCGGGCTGAAGTTAGCTGCCAATTCAAATCGAATTGGCAGCTGCCAATTCGGCTTTTAGAAGTTAGCTGCCAATTCGAAATTTCAAACGCGGAAACTGGCTCTTGATATGCGGCGGCATAGGTATCCATTAACTAGCTCACTGCCAAAAGTACGCACTTGTTCTTCAAAACAACACACATTTAGGTCAACAAAAACATATCAGATGTCTCATGTCCTCTCTAAAACACAGTACCAAAAATTAAAAACTTGAATAACTCCTTCTAAACAAACACCATGATCAAGATCTTTTGCAGGATGGAAGACCT
Organism: Actinernus sp. WN-2022; assembly: GCA_030867875.1. Classification (NCBI taxonomy): domain Eukaryota; kingdom Metazoa; phylum Cnidaria; class Anthozoa; order Actiniaria; family Actinernidae; genus Actinernus; species Actinernus sp. WN-2022. Next base: position 26,590,233 of record JAOWCC010000936.1, read on the forward strand.
TCGGTCATAGACCCCAGACCAGAGTAAATGAGAGTCATTCCTGTCGCACCTTCGTATTTAAGGGGGGTAGGGTAAAAACCTAGTTTGCCTTTTCCTTTTTTTTTTATACTTTTTAAAACTTGAATAACTCTTTCTAAACAAACACCCTGATCAAGCCCTTTGGCAGGATTGAAGACCTTCGGTCATAGACCCCAGACCAGAGTAAATGAGAGTCACTCCTGTCGCGGTTTCGTATTTAAGGGGGGTGGGGAAAAAACCTAGTTTGCCTTATCCTAGTCATACTTGAATAACTATTTCTAAACAAACACCCTGATCAAGCTCTTTGACAGGATTGAAGATCTTCGGTCATAGACCCCAGACCAGAGTAAATGAGAGTCACTCCTGTCGCGCCTTCGTATTTAAGGGGGGTAGGGAAAAAACCTAGTTTGCCTTATCCTAGTCATATCATGTTTACGTTTTCAAACTTGAATAACTCTTTCTAAATAAACACCATGATCAAGCTCTTTTGAAGGATTGAAGATCTTCGGTCATAGACCCCAGACCAGAGTAAATGAGAGTCACTCCTGTCGCGCCTTCGTATTTAAGGGGGGTAGGGTATAAATCTAGTTTGCCTTATCCTGGCGATATTTACGTTTTCAAACTTGAATAACTCTTTCTAAACAAACACACTGATCAAGCCCTTTGGCAGGATTGAAGACCTACAGTCATAGATCCCAGATCAGAGTAAATAAGAGTCACTCCTGTCGCGCCTTCTTATTTAATGGGGGTAGGGTAAAAACCTAGTTTGCCTTATCCTGCTCATATTTACCATTTCAAACTTGAATAACTCTTTCTAAGCAAACACCCTGATCAAGATCGTTTGCAGGATTGAAGACCTTCGGGCATAGACCCCGGACCAGAGTAAATGAGAGTCTCCTGTCGCGCCTTCGTATTTAAGGGGGGTGGAAAATAAACCTAGTTTGCCTTATCCAAGTCATATTTACGTTTTCAAACTTGAATAACTCTTTCTAAACAAATACCCTGATCAAGCTCTCTTGCAGGATTAAAGACCTTCGGACATATACCCCATACCAGAGTAAATAAGAGTCACTCCTGTCGCGCCTTCGTAAGTAAGGGGGGTGGCGGAAAAACCTAGTTTGCCTTATCCTAGTCATACTTGAATAACTCTTTCTAAACAAACACCCTGATCAAGCTCTTTTGCAGGATTGAAGATCTTCGGTCATAGACCCCAGACCAGAGTAAATGAGTGTCACTCCTGTCGCGCCTTCTTATTTAAGAGGGATAGGGTAAAAACCTAGTTTGCCTTATCCTAGTCATATCATGTTTACGTTTTCAAACTTGAATAACTCTTTCTAAACAAACACCCTGATCAAGCCCATTGGCAGGATTGAAGACCTTCGGTCATAGACCCCAGACCAGAGTAAATGAGAGTCACTCCTGTCGCGGTTTCGTATTTAAGGGGGGTGGGGAAAAAACCTAGTTTGCCTTATCCTAGTGATACTTGAATTCATCATCGCTGAAGAACGGTTAACGGTTGAAGTGTGATCCCGATTAATTCCAACCGTACGTTGTTCTACTTTTATCCGAACATTGAAGAAGGCAAAAATGCTAAGTTCTGATGAATATTTTATGCATTACGGCAAAAAATATTATACTGATCATTGAGATAAGTTAGAAAATCACAAATTCCCATAAACCGAGGATTGAATGAAAAGGATAGGACGGCGTTAAATAGCCAAAGTAAATCGAGCACCCGATTCAGGACTCGAAAACCTCACGTGTTCCGCACGCTGGTGCACGGTCGGACGGGCGGGCGGTCGAGCAAGCGGTCGGTTGTCAGCGGTCGGTGTCGCTAAAATGTCACTCTCATGCTATATGTATGGCACACCGCGGCAAAACGTTACGCGCATGCGTATCTGCTATTTCTTGTCGGCGCGCGGCCGCTCCCAGTTTCCCGCGAAAACCGAAATGAAACAACAGGCACATACCCGTGATTTTAAAATTTCTGCTTAAAAGTACCATTTGTGAACTGTTTTCTCAAAAAATAAGAAAACTACTTAAAAGCTAAGCCTAAGACGTTAACAGGTTGAAGTTTTCTTAATTTGTAATTCATTGTGAGTTTACTAAGTTATAAAATTATTTACTAAAAAAGTTGAAACCCTCGGTAATTTGTATTTGATAGCAGAGCCTTCGTTCTTTTGGCCAGCGGAGCATACCGTTTTGCCGCGGTGTGTATGTATGGTGCTCTGCTCGCACTATTCGAAATTCTCCAATCAGCGCGCGCGAAATGTCAAGCCAATCAGCGGTCGAATTCCACAAGCATGTATTGCTTTATTTATCGAGGGTAACACTTAATATCCTACAGATAATATACACGTGGTCCTCAACATAGCGAAAAGAAATAAATAGATGATAACAGTAACAACTAAAACACTAATAAATACAGTTTCAACTTACAACAACCAGGAGTTCTTTCAACTCCATTTTGCATTGAGCGTGTAAAGATCCTTGGGAGCGAGTTTAGGGCTGTGCTACATTTGCTGCACAAACGCCCTTCTCTCTCCCAGTGCTTCCTCGACTTAACTGAAAAATCGAAGGCTCTGGTAAGACACAAACGGAGCAAGATTGTGATTGGCTGTTGAACAACGACTGCGAGAAGTTCAAAAAGTTAAAACTCTTCACGCACACTGACGGTCGCCCTGTATCTCGATTTCCATTGGCCGAGAAAAACGAGACAGTAAATCGTTGTAGATTTTAGACTGTTCATTTCCTATTGTTAACGGCAAGAGACAAGAGGACGCTACGAAGCGGGAAAATAAAATAAATTCCCTTCTTCGATGGTAAAGATCAAAGCTTTCTTTAGTTTAAATTAAGGTAGATTTATTGAACGGTAATTTCAAGGTCTTCTGTGCAGTTCAAACCAGAGTTTTCAAACCGAAACCGTGTCAATATGTTGAATCAACGGTAATCTTTACTTCGCCAGCACCGACTGAAGGCGGATACAAGAAGAGATGTAAATTCGAGTGTTTGATACGTATTATTTTGTGGAATTTGTTTTTACAAAGTCCACTACATAATATTGTTTCATATTATTTCATTTCTGTGGTTTTTGAATTGTACTGTAACGGGCCAAAGTAAATTTCCTACTGGCATACGCAGTTTCAATGTCCTAGAATGTCTTATCAGAGCCTCCGATTTTTCAGTTAGTCGAGGAGGTACTGGGAACGTAATTAAGGCGCATGCGCCAGCATTTGTTTCTTGTGAAATGTGGCTTGGTTTGTTCAGCCGAGGTAATACTTTTAAAATATCATACAGATAATATACACGTGGCCCTCGACATAAAGGAAACAAGAGCCCATCTGGGCTTTCACTCGGGCCACATGACATTTGAAATCCTCTTAGTATCAAGTCGTGCTTTAATTCGCCAGTGAGAACGTCAAAAAAACAGACTGGTCTATTAATCGCTTTTATGCATGACTATATGATAACGCAGGATTCGAACAACAGAATACTGGCAATTCAAGTGTATAAAATGCAATACAATGACATATTCAGACTTTGAATTTGATTGAAAATAGATCAAAAACTCGGGGAAATGTCCGGCTAAAACTGTATGAATAAATGTGAAATGAAACATAAATTTCATAGGAAGAAAAAAAATTGTAATTCCTATAAATGAGAAAGCTCTTCTATTAAGCCGCTTCTCATATACACACACTGTTTCACAAAAACATTTGCGCTTATCGACACAAGAATTCAGTTGACCTTTCAAATAATTTATTCTGAGGTACGCATACTCTAAATCACAGATGTTAAATAAAGCGATAATTAGAAGAAAAAGTACATTAACAGACAAACTGAGAGGAAATTTATTTAAATCAAAAAGAGTTTACTTACAATACTTACGTAACTGAACTTTCGTTTTGGATCTTTTGGTAGTGTTGTTGACAGCACCCACCTTCGTGCACATATGCCCTGAATCGGAATGAAAGTCGAAGCCTACCTCTAACTTAACTTTCAGCTAACCTGTTTCCTTTCATTCCACAATGAATAATAATCTCATAAAGTAAGCCCGTAGCTTTCAATAAATTTGCCAGTGTCTGAATGAAACAGCTAGATCTTTTCCAATTTCTCTCACGAGTCACGGCAGAAGACAGTCTCAAGCTACAAAACTTGAATTTTGATCCTCTTCACAGTAACGTAATTTAACGTCTCAGATATTATATATATGCCCTATTTCAGCTAGCGCTGTGCATTTCAAATACTTTTTCCTCTCTCTTTGCTGGCAGTTCATGCTTCTTGTTCGTGTAGTTGCCGCATTTCAGTTGGCATACACTGAAAACATCTGACTAACTAAGATTTGTAACAATCTTTGCGGATCATGTAAATATTCCGCTTGGCTCAATTGAGGGTTTCTGCCGTCAAAGTTCATTTTTTGTTTCAGTTTTCCCCATATTAGCCGACATGTATAATTTCTCGAGCTCTCAATCCAGTAGAAAGACTCTGGTAATTCTGTCGTAAAACATGCCTTAGCTGTACAAGACCGCCCACGATGGAATAGATTTCCGACAATGACTCATTGAAAGTGATATCTCCTTGTCTCGCCTAGTCTGAGAGCTTTGAACTTTCTTATCTGAGCGCGCCTGACGAGATCTAACCTTTGATTATAATTCGATACCCGTTGATATCCAAACCTGTTTGGATATTGTATTTCGCTTACGTTTCTAAATGTACATTGGATCTGTCCAAACAGCGCTGATCGAATGTATTACGGCTCCTGGTTGTTCATGTATTTTTATGGTCAACAAGAGCGCCAGTTGAAATATCCTGAGCCTGTATGTTGGAAGGCTTTCGCCCTCGCGGGTCGACCATTTTGATTTACTGTATTAAATTCTGTAAATACATTAACCTGGCGATTGTTGCGTGACCAGCACAGTGCAATCTGATTGGTGTGAATTTGACCTTTAACGCATGCGCAGAACGCTTGCTACACGGAATTAAAAAAAAAAAAAAAAAAACGCCTTGCATTTTAAGACTCGCTGCTGCCACAGGCAGCCCGAGTAATAAGTAAATAGATAATTAATAACAATGGCAACTTCTTGTGAAATGTGTCTTGTTTGTTCAGCCGGGCAGCAAAATCCGCTCGTTTGCTCACCCAAGACACATCAGCATCAATGTTTCCGCAACAATGTTTTCTTGTTTGCGAATGTCTTAACAACAATTTTTCGTGCAGCATTCTTGCGCGTAAAGTCAACATTGTGTAACATGTCGCTCTCGCAATCTGCGTTAAGGCAACATTGTTGGGATTACTTCGAGTGACACCCTAGCCGTTAACTTTTCGTACCACGTCGTCCCAGAAACCTGTTCGCTACGCACACGGAAACGATACTACACCAACCAACAAACACCAGCCGGCTCACCCAATTTTATTATTTAACGAGGGTCTAGGTGCCTACGTGCTAGCTATGTTGCGCTAAAATTGTCCCGTGTAACATACCTGATGCCGCATCAATGTTTCGCTAAAAGTTGTGTCAATTGCATTGAAAATCGTCGCGAAATTGCCTCATGCAACATCACCTTTACTTTTTCGCTTTTGCAAAAGCGCATGAGCTAATTGTTATTTTTATCTTGTTCAGTTTTGAATTAATTCACACCAGTGTGCATTTCAAAGAGTTGAAATTTCGTTCGCTGTACGGAGTTCACCCAGTTATAAATGCTCTTTGGCAAACCTACTTATGCGCAGTTATCCGAAACTAACTTAGAAAGAGTATGATTTAAAAACCTACATATTTGTATAAAAAGTACTGTGGTAGCTTCGAAACATGCCCTATGTATTTGTTACATAACATATACAACGAATTTCTTATAATTATTTTAGAAAAGGTCGCAAAATGTTATTTTGTTCTACAAACAAGAACGGTGTGAGCGTCCAAGAGAAAAACAACGGATAGATCATGATCAGATCAAATAATTTCGACGTATCTTTTATAACCTCTTGTATTGAAAAGGTAAAACTTGATAAGAAAAAAATGAACTTTATGTCCTTAGACATTTGCTATATTGCTCAATCCGTTTTTAACATACGGCGTTTCAAAAGCTGGAGGACTTACCTTTTTACGAACCATTCTTGTACGTCTATGAAGTTCAGATCAATCCGGGCTCCGCGACATTATAAATGAAACTTTTCAAGTGTTAATGCGTTTATACACTTGTGAATGCCGTCGCAGGTTTTGCAATAACACTGTAATAGTTCAACAAAGCCACAAATTGCATACCCATAGAGGACGTTAATACAGTCATACACGCTTTGGTTTATATATTTTAATTCTACCGTATATATAGCCTTTAGTTTACGAAGGCGTTTCCATTCCAGTACAGGAACAACATTTCAAGTATTTGAGATCATATCCTGCGCACCCTTTCAATTGAGCATATTCCATACACTTGCTGCACGTAATTCTCTTATCGCTCTTATCTTACTGCATAGATCACGTTCAACACAATATATCATGCAGGGACAACAGACATGATTAACCTATTGACTTCAGTTCATGAATTTATACACTTGTCTTGAGAACATTAACTGACTCTGGAAGTTTATGTTGTCATAGTATATCATTGACAAATGCTACATTCATCCTCGAACCCAGGCATTTCACATTAATTGCATTGCCCTAAATAGAGATTACACGTTTTCGGCAAGGAAGTCCCTTATCGGACCTGCACCGCCCTCACGAAAACAAGTTCACATCACGGACTTTAATGATGCCAAAGCTTTGAGAAATGTTACCTGACTCAGGTTCAAAAGTCAGGTTGTCAAGTCTATGTCAATAAAGGAAGCAAGAGAAAGGAACATAATAGTGACAGGAGGGATCAAATTCATATATTTAACACGGCCACGAACGCAGGACCTATTATTACAGATGACAAAGTATTTCTTGACAAGGCGCTTATCTCCCATCTCAACCGATTACTTGTTGGCGTCCTTTTACAATCACGTCCTATGTCAAACACAAACCGTAACATGACCTCATATGGGATAGACGGGGTGAATATGAGGTCACGCTAATAAAGCCGGGCAAGCTAGGCTGCTAGGGCCAGGCCAAGTTGGATACAATTCAGTTATACTAATATCAAAACACGCTGGAACTACTGTCAATACTTCTCAAAAAGGTGCAGGGTTTTGACATTCAACATTCATGCATGGATGTTGGGTTAATCATTTGCAGCAGTTTGCTTAATGCCCCGCGATGTATAGTGATAACCTTACTTTTACAAATACGAATACGTTCACATATCTTCCGTACTAATAAAGGGATAGACGTTGTGTAACTGCAATCTTTAATTTATTAAATGCAACCTTAAATAGTCATTCAACCGTAAGTTGAGATACAAGGTGGTTTTGTGTGTGTGTTATTAAGAGAACGTGTTAGGAGCAAGCTAGGGGTGCTTACCATTTATATATATTGGAAAACATTAACACATGCATGGTACGCGTCATTTCGTTCCAAGATATATATATACACTTTCCCCGCTCTTTTCGGTCGTTCCGCTGAACGCGCGTATCATTGTTATGTTTAAATTTATTTTATTTCCCATTTCTATTTTTTTCTTAAATTTTCAACCAGATCGTTTGATGTTAAATAGTAAGCAGCCAAGGTCTTTGGTATTCAAACCCACGCCACCCCCCCAATTTCATGACCACGACTTTTATTGTCGCAACAAGTAGATAGAACAACATTAGGGATGCAAACAGCCATTTCTTACCCTACCCCCATCCTATCAGAAGTCTCTATGCTAACGATTATTTCTTTGGGAGCGAAATATCTTTGCTTTGATGTTTGTTTTGAAAGAGTTATTCACGGCATTTGAAGTTCTAAATATGCTTAGAATATTGCAAAATATGTGTTTACCCCACCCCAGTCAAATCAGAAGTTGCCACTATAATACTAGCATATTAAGGCAAACTAGGGTTTTACCATACACTCTCATTTACTCTAGTCTGAGTTCTATGGCTAAAGGTCTTCTAACCTTCAAAATATCTTGATCAGGGTGTTTGTTTAGAAAGAGTTATTCAAGTTTGAAAACGTAAATATGACTAGGATAAGGCACACTAGGTTTGTACCCCAACCCCCTTAAATACGAAGGCGCGACAGGAGTGACTCTCATTTACTCTGATCTGGGGTCTATGCCCGAAGGTCTTCAATCCTGCAAATGATCTTGATCAGGGTGTTTGTTTAGAAAGAGTTATTCAAGTTTGAAAACGTAAATATAACCAGGATAAGGGAAACTAGGTTTTTACCCTACCCCCCTTAAATACGAAGGCGCGACAGTAGTGACTCTTATTTACTCTGGTCTGGGGTCTATGCCCGAAGGTCTTCAATCCTGCAAGAGAGCTTGATCAGGATATTTGTTTAGAAAGAGTTATTCAAGTTTGAAAACGTAAATATGATCAGGAGAAGGCAAACTAGGTTTTAACCCTACCCCCCTTAAATACGAAGGCTCGACAGGAATGACTCTCATTTACTCTGGTCTGGGGTCTATGACTGAAGGTCTTCCATCCTGCAAAAGATCTTGATCATGGTGTTTGTTTAGAAGGAGTTATTCAAGTTTTAATTTTTGGTACAGTGTTTTAGAGAGGACATGAGACATCTGATATGTTTTTGTTGACCTAAATGGGTGTTGTTTTGAAGAACAAGTGCGCACTTTTGGCAGTGAGCTAGTTAATGGATACCTATGCCATCGCATATCAAGAGCCAGTTTCCGCGTTTGAAATTTCGAATTGGCAGCTAACTTCTAAAAGCCGAATTGGCAGCTGCAATTCGATTTGAATTGGCAGCTAACTTCAGCCCGGTCGACATGACATCATTATTAAACCCGCTGACAAAGGTTCCGGCACTGTAGTTATGGACAAATCTTGGTACATCGACGAATGCAAAAGACAGCTTAATAACGCCAAATTTTACCGACAACTAAACGAAGACATAACTTCTAACATACAAGAACGCATTACAGTGTATGTCAACAGAATGTACACTGACAACTCTATCAATGACAAGACGAGACAATACTTAATACAAACTGATGTTAAACCAGGACGCTTCTACATTCTACCTAAAATACACAAACCTGGTAACCCAGGACGCCCTATTGTGTCATCTAATAACCATCCCACTGAACGCATATCCCACTTCGTTGACTACCACCTTAAACCTTTAGTTAGTAACTTCCTTCTTTCGTTAAAGACACTAATGACTTTCTAAATAAACTCCTTACTATCCATAATTTACCCGCAAACTCTTTATTAGTCACCCTTGATGTCTCATCATTGTATACTAACATTCCGCATAATGAAGGCATTAACGCCTGTGATAAATTTTTGCGTCGGTACTCGCGCTCATATAACCATTCCTACTGGCACACTCTGTGACCTTATTCGCATGATTCTTACCATGAATAACTTTTCTTTTAATGACAACCATTACCTTCAAATCCACGGTACGGCCATGGGTACCAGAATGGCCCCTTCTTTTGCTAACCTGTTTCTTGGCTATTTCGAAGCTAATGCCCTTGAAAAAGCCCCATTTCAACCTCACACCTGGCTACGATACATCGATGATATTTTTATGATCTGGACAGAAGGACTGGATAACCTAAACATATTCATCGATTATCTTAATAACATTCACCCTACCATTAAATTCACCAGCTCACACTCTTCCACTAACGTACCTTTCCTTGATGTTAATGTTTCTTTAAACAATGGCAATATTGAGACTGACCTTTACACTAAACCTACTGATAAACACCAACATTTACTCTATTCGTCTTGCCATCCCCAACATACCAAAAAAGCTATTCCTTTTAGCTTAGCCCTCCGTTTGCGACGTATCTGTTCTACCGACGAATCTTTTAAGATCCGTACTGCTGAATTAACTACATACCTCCTTAAACGAGGCTATAACCGCTCCTTCCTTACTAGACAAATACAACGCGCTGCCGAAATTCCTCGCACTCTCACTTTACAAACGAAAGACGCACACAGTTCTAACCGTATCCCTTTTGTTATTACTTTTAATCCATCCCTTCCACATATCTCTAACATCATTAGGAAACATTACAGCCTACTGCTCTCTTCTAACCGCTGTAAGAAAACCTTTCAACACTTGCCCATGGTAGCCTTTAGACGTACCACCAACCTGCGTGACCTACTCGTTAAAGCTACACTCCCTTCTAACTCGACTAATTCCCAGCTCCAACTCCCACCTGGCTCGTTCCGTTGTAGGAAGAACTGCGCCACTTACATTTCTGACGGACTTACTAACTATAGTTTCTTTGCTACCGGTGAAACGCGCTCTATCAAATTTAACCTGACCTGTAACACCAAAAATCTAATCTACATGATTCAATGTAACCGCTGCAATCTACAATATATAGGTGAGACTAAACGACGCTTAAAAGACAGATTTAACGAACACCGCCGGACGATAGATAACTCTAACAACAAATCTAAACCCACAACAGTTGCCGAACATTTTCTTAATTCTCCTAATCACACTGCCAACGACATGCAACTTATTCCTATCGAAAAAATATTTTCTAAGAGAGACTCTATACGTATGGCCAGAGAAGCGTTTTTAATCGCACAGGCGAGAACACTCGAACCTCATGGCCTTAACATCCGGGAAGAGTCATACTAGATATCTGTTTTCACCTTCTTAACATTTTTTCACGATCTATCATATTGTAATCTGTTTTATGACAGCTCAGTATCAAGCTCAAAAATACACGCCAATGTAAATGTTCTTCATTGTACCTGAAGAAGGCTGGTGTGGCCAGCCGAAATATTGTACCACTAATTTCAAAATTCTACGTTGTATCGGTCTTTGCTTCTTCATAATCATTCAATCAACCATTAAATCAATCAAACAATCATTCATTCAATATTTCAATCAATCAATATTTAGTAGGCCGTTGGCCGTCGGTTGATAGGCGAATTAACATTTGCTATTTTTCTGTGTAGATACTTTTAAAACAATAGACCAGTTCGCGGTAAATTCCGACATTTTGAAAGGGGTGCAAACATGGCGCTAAATACAGTGGTTGTATGGGAATCGCTGGGAATCCGATGCCAAATAAAATCCGTAAAATCGAATTTCTGAAATATTCTTGAGATACAAACTTAATATACCAGGTAAAAGATTAACATATCGAAATTTGAGGGATGTAGCTGTGCTGTGAAGCGTACAATCGTGTTTTCAGTTTTCCATACATTGTCTGTAAATTTTCACGCGGAATTAGACTCGTTTTTACAAAACTCAAAACTTGGTTTTTAATCAAACATGTCATCGTCATTGATACATTTTTTGTTTCTTTCAATGAGCGGTATTTATGCTAAACAGAGCGGTTTTCGATCGAGTGTCATAAAACCAAAACCAAAGTTCATGGCATCAAATAAAAACACAAATGACCCAATCACGAACTGAAGTAATTCACAATTGGTTTTACTTGAACCGATCACGAGGAAAAGTAAACGCAATCGTGGATGGCGTGATGATTGAGGGAGTGATGATTGAACTAAAACACGTTTGGTTTTAGTTTAGCACTTGACGGTCTGATAATCACAAAACATTTTCCACAGCCAATAGCGATGTTTCGTGTGTCGTCATCTATTGTCATTAATGTACCAACCAGAGATCCATTGGCTCCTAACACAAAGCGGGCTTTACAAAGCATGGTTGGCACATTAGCATAACAATTGCAATGTTTATCAACACGCAATATCGCTATAGGAAAACTGAGCAAACGCAAAACCAAAGCAATCACGGATTGCTTTCGACACTCAATCGAAAACCGTACAAATCAAGCTATTATTTGTTTACTGATATGACCTAAGACATTTACTGAAAAAGACAATCAGATGTCTCTGCAGGTGCACCGAGTTTGTTTACTTCGTTGAGTTGGAGCTTAAGTGAAAATTGTGTGCGCTTGGCAGATAATTTAGCTGCTTATTAAATTGGACAGCCAAATCTCAAAGAAAGGCTTAATAATTGACTGGAGCTGAAAGAAAATAGCTATAATCTGTGATTAAAAAAATCAATTTCTAGTACACTGACACCAGCAAAAAGCGAAGTTTGATTTCATTTTCAGGCAGTTCATCGAGCACAATCAAACAATAAAACAGTTGTCACTTTGATGTTTTATTAAAGAGTACCTGTTATACATCTCCAAGAATAAACTTTACAATCGAACACTGAACGAAACTATCGCAGCTGGAAATGAAATTCCAGTTCTTAATTAAAATTACATAATTAGTACTTAAAGAGGTCGACTTGTCGCCGTGACATTGAACTGGTTTCCCTATTGTTTTTGTGTTTCTGATCCAATCAAATTACAGAGTTACGATACAGCACGGTTACGGTATTTTTGTCCCAGTCATGAAATCGGCTGTATCGTAGTACTGCTGGAATTTAATGGTACAAGTCTTATAGAAGGATTTTATTGTATTTTATTTACGTTACAGCGCAACATGGCATCGTTTTCCCGTACGGCTCGGTGTTGCGGTATTTTTCTTTCACTTTTACAGGTTTCAATTGTTTCGACTCGGCTAGTGCATGGAAATATAAGTTGGATAGCAAAATCAACAAGGAATGCTTGTGAAGTCGAAAGCTTCAATAAATTTCGTGTGCGTTCGATTGACCGCGTATTGCTGGCTTTCACTTGACGTCATAGCCGCCATGTTGGTGCCCTTAAACAATAGACTCCTCGTTAGCTTCTTTTGTTGGGCACCAACATGGCCGCCATGCCCTTTGACATTTGAATCTCTGGGGATTGAGTGAAAACCAGCAATTCCGGAATAAAAATACACAATTCACTACAAATCACTCGTAGCCACTGGCATTACAGTACAAAATTTGCCTGAACCAATAATTTCCAGAAACTATGCCATTAATTCTTAATCTGGAAAACGGTCAATCGATATGTCGTAAGTAAAACAGGAATATATTGGTTCATCGTTGAAAACGAATGTGTGGTTTTGGGTTTCACGAACCGGAAAGTGTCGGAAATAATGAAATTGAGAAGTTCTGTGATTACTTTCAATAAGGAAATAAATAAGTGAAAAGAGTAACTTTTATTTATTGTTTGGGCTGCATGTTCTCACTGGTCAATATAACGAGCAGGTAACAGTGTAAACTCGTGCTGTGATTGGCTAGCTATCTGGGGTTGAACTGGTAGGTAACCATAACAATTTATTTCGTTTATTGTGAACGCTTTTGTTATCGTGAAATGTTCGAAAGCTCATCTGTATTGTGGAATATATATACAAATGATCTGAACACTTCAGGACCCGGTTGTTCGACTGAATAAAGGTAACTTAATCCCTAGGATAGCGGTAAATCTGTAATTGTAATCTGTACAGTTCACCCACTGTTGCCCGGCTTAGTCCTACGACTTTACGTCCTTATCCGAGAAGACGTAAAGGCATTTACTATTTGCTATTTCTTGTCGGCGCGCGGCCGCCCCCAGTTTCCCGCGAAAACTGAAATGAAACAACAGGCACATACCCGTGATTTTAAAATTTCTGCTTAAAAGCATCCATTTGTGAACTGTTTTGTTAAAAAATAAGAAAACAACTTAAAAGCTAAGCCTAAGACTTTAACAGGTTGAAGTTTTCTTAATTTGTAATTCACTGTGAGTTTACTAAGTTATAAAATTATTTACTAAAAAAGTTGAAACCCTCGGTAATTTGTATTTGAGAGCAGAGCCTTCGTTCTTTTGGCCAGCGGAACATACCGTTTTGCCGCGGTGTGTACAAACCCTAACCCTAAAACAATGGAATTATTTGTTAGTGCAATCCAAATGGGGTCCAATAAAATACAAGGTTTTGAGAGGTGAAAGCCTGATCAAATCACAGTGGAAATCGGTCTTGAGATATACTGTTATGTCCCAGCGATCGCCGAGTGGGTGACCATTTTCTAAATAAACCTAATCACAGCTAGAAATAAAAGGAGAAACTTGGAACCAAGGCCGTGTATTGAAGCAGTCAAAATATTGGTAATACAGGAAGTCAATAATTTGTGGCCCGGTGTCTATATGATAGCTTTTGATCGTTACGATCGCTGAAAAAAACTGCTCAGTGATATAATTGTAGCGATCGTAAGGAAACAGTACCGATAATGGTCGCCGGTAATGGGACAACCTGCCTACTACACAGGCGCTTTTGGTTGGAAAGGAGAAAGACGAAGCGCAAGGGAGCATGGGAAGAACGAAGAAAACGCGCAAAGACCCAGGGTAGGACGAACTTAGACCGTTTCATTGTACTCTATTCGGTTTTCTATAATCCACGTCAATATATATAATTATATATTCTGAGTGGTCTCCAAACTTTACTCAGTGCGACAACTATTGAGGGCTATTTACTATTCAGCAAGGCATGAAATGAACTCAGTATACCTCGTTTATTTTTATCATTTTTTTAAAGCTCTGATATATTTCGTACTAAATAGTACTACCCATTCCACTTGTTTCGCGACTGTTTTTTTTATTATTGGCCATCCTTGCTACAATTTCAGTCAAATTGAGTTGAAAAAAAACACCTCCCAACCCCCCGTTTCAATGATGACACAGTCCTGAAATGAACCTTATTTAACTTCACTGAAGTAGGGGGAAGGGAAGGTCATAATTTTTCAACTAAATTGACCGAGATTGTAGTTTCGAATGGCGATGCATCAGTTTTCTATTGAGTCGAAAGTGATTCCTGATTGCTTTGCGTTTGTTTAACTTTTCCATTGGCTCTGAAAGATGTTTTGTAATTATTAGCCAATCAAGTTATAAACTGAGACCAAACATTGTTTAGGTCCGTCACGTCAATTTTCGTTTTTGGTAGCCTGCGAATACAGCCGTCTCGGATCGGGAGCCACAATTGGCCCTTTGCAGCTAACAGTCACGTGCTGATATAATACTTCGTTAACGAATGCATCGAGCTTGTGATCCCCATGGGAAAGACGTTGCCATGGATACTGGATGGCAAGCTATCTTTAAAAACGCTGTTTTAGAAAGATCGACAATCGATTGGAGGTGGAAAATAGCATTTACAAACAGGTTTTGCTAATATCATACCGATCTCGTACAAGGCCTTTAAATAAATGAAGTCAGAATTGTTTTGCTCTCCAGTACAATCACGTGATTTGTTAGCTGCAAAGGGCCTATTGGCTATAGTATGCCTAATTATCATAATTATACTAGCCAATCAAATGACGCGACCAGACCTGGCCGCATGACGTAAACAGTACGGAATTTTTGGCCTCGAATCGCAGGCGTCTCTCATCGGGAGACGTGTTTTGATTGGCTCCCGGCCCGATGCGCCAAGACGACTGTATTCGCAAGCTGCGTTTTAGCGCGCATTCCGCATGGATTGCGTTTACTTTTTCTCGTGATTTAATTCCTTCAGTTCGTGATTGGCTCATTGCGTTTTTACTTGCCCCGTGATTGGCTTTGTAATTGGCCGGTAACAAAACGAGTAGGACTGGGACCGAGTTGATCAGAATTACTCTAATTCTAAAATGAAGTTCGTCACATGATAGAGCATGTTGAAATTAGCATGTGTGCCAAGTTTGACGTGCTTCAAGTGAATCTTGTCTGAAATATAAGTAATTGAAATGTTTTGTCCCTCCAAAATTTTACAATGAATGTATATGGTTTGGAGGGACAACGTTAAAAAATAAGAGTTTGTATGGGAAAATTGACACATTTGATGCCTTCACTAGCATCGTCAATATTGAGCCAAAGTTTCACCAAACTTTCCAGACTAGCTAAGTTTGATCTGTTCTTTTTGAAAATAATGCTCACTTTGACTAGTTATTAATTGAATTAGTTTTACTGACTCGGTTCCAGTCTCCCGCTCATTTTGTTACTGGCTAATTACTTTGGTTTGGGTGTTACGATACTCTATCGAACACATTAATAGGAGCGTCCATCTCCTATACTAGGACTGAGTCAGCGTATGATTGAGCTATATTTAGAGCAGGTATTGCGGGATGGGCTCCTGATCGAAAACCACCCTATTATGTGTCATGGTTCTCGATTAACTGGAAGATAACTGAAATTAGCTACATGCGATATCGGTCTAGAACAAATTGCGAATGAATCGAACATGAATTGAACGGTTGGATGGTTAACAAGTCTTTTACTCCTAATATCAGCTTGCCAAGTAGACCAAACTATATTCAAGAGCCCATAACCAAGAGCGTCCATATCTCTTATGTAGATGCTACGGCGTTTTCACAAGTTGGGCTATTTTTAGATTATTTTTGCCGCCAATTAGTGGTTACACCCGTGGCGGAACAAAAGATGCCTCATTGGCATCTTTTGTTATACCAACAACACGTCTGCTACGCTTTTGTGATTTTATTCCCTTAGGAATGATTGCAACTCAACAATAGCGGGAAACCGTTCTAAAAATAACCTAACTTGTGAAAATGCCGTAGTACAGAGGTAGTATGGGATATTCTCGCCCTTGTTATGGGCTCTTGGTATATTGTAATCACATCTCTGTATGTAACGTCTTACTCTCTCTCTCTCTTTCTTATTTTGTGTCCGTAATATTGTATTGTCGTTATTTGCAAAGTTATTTAACTATGAATATAAATTCGTATATTAATTTGTGTCTAATACCCCCTGCGTCGATTGGCATTCGCTACCTGCAGGCGGGGTATAAATATTGTGATTTATAATTTAAAATAGTAATAAAGTTTGAACATCTCTCAAAATGTTAAAGAAATAAATGTGTTAAAAATATGAAATGTCAAAAAAATGCTCTACAATTTGTAAACGGTTCTAAAACACTTTTGACAGACATTATCGAGCAGCTGACTTTCCCGCTATTTATTTTTCTTTGGCTTATTTACCCCATATACTATTCTGAATAGGCGAGAAATCAAGGGGAGGAGCTCGGTACTCTAACTGCGCTTGTCAGTGATGCACTGCATAGCTATAAACAAGAAATTTAATCCTTAGAAGTAATTAACATTTTAGAAGCAGTTATAAACTTCGTGTCCGTGTTATATCGGAGAATCTACCGATATAACGCGGCCACTAATTTTATAATTATCACATATAAATATAGGGGGATTACCTGCATGAGACGCTTCGGCCGGACCGGTCTCAAGTTAGTTTAGGTTTACCGATGGGAAAAATTACATTTTCATTGATACTCTGTCAATAATAATACTACTAATGCCATTCCTAGTTAATTTTCCTAAAGCTAATAGTAAATAATGGTGCAATTGTGTAGAGTAGCCTAGTGCTATGACTATACAAGTGCATAAACCAACTATGGAAAGTATGATAAATAGGGCGCCGTAACTCTCCGGTTTGCAAGCCAATAAATCACGATTTCTTTCGATTTCCTGATAGATGGTGTGAATGCGCTCCAGGTGAGCTGGATCCAGTTGATGTCCTAAAACAATGATTTGGGTTAGTTCACAATAGGAATAAATCGGCAATATCTTACGTATGTTATGGCTGAGCTTGAATCCTGAGATAGACACAGGTTTAATCCCCAAATCATTCACAGCAAGTCCAATATAAGCATCATCGATATGAAAAGGGATTCGCTTCTTGGTGTGGTTGAAAATAAGTGGCAGTAGGTCTGAGGATAGCACGTGAAAAGCGCCTACACAGTAAGGAGGATACACTTCTTCTTTGTAATACTTCCAGCTAAGGCCCCATTTATGTCGAGGATTCCTTATTACAGGACTATTAACGTTTATCTTGCCGCCATAAAAGCGACTTGGCGTTTGTGCTTCAATACTCAGCCACTCGATAAGCTTTGGAACACGAACGTAGGTATCATCGTCTGTCTTCAAAACATATCGACAATCTTGAGTCGAAGCCCATAAATGACTCATAAAGGTCTTCACAACTAGATTCACATAAGTATCGTTAAAGTTACCAATCAATATGTCGTTGTACTTGTAAGCCTCTTGCAAGACACGCTCGTCTAATGTGCTATTGAAAGTCTTTCCCAAAGCGAAAACTAACTTCCAGTTGGTGTGAATTTGAATACCAGTTGCTTGTGTTTGAGACAGTAGTTTGGCTGGATGTAAAACTGCATTCCCCCATGTTTTTCTAATTATGTTTCGCCTTTGTAAAGAGAGATTTCCATAGGCAGCTGAATTAACCACAACCAGCATGAAGAGCCGGTTTTCTACACGAGGCAAAATATCAGGCCACACGAACTCGAACTGTAGTCGTGGATAAAAGTCGTTTTTTATGTCCACAGCGAACTTGTCCACGGTAAGGCTGAAGTTGGAAAAGTGCTGAAATGTCATAAAAATCATAGAAAGCACTAACAATAGAAGTATATAATTTCGACGACGTCTTTTCCATAGAAGCCAATGTTGTAACTGCAGTATTGCCATTGTTAGGTGGCGTGGCGGCTTATTGTACCAGTACTATGATTCAAGGTTGTTTGTTTCGTAAGCTATAAAATAAATGTATTTCCGTTATATTGGTATCGATCCTATAGGGATTTACCGATTTAGCTTGTACATTTGTTGTCCCAATTCAGGTCACCTGACTTTTCCCTTCAGTAATGATGTATCTCAAGAGGAAAGTATCAATTTCTCTAATTGGAAAACAAAGCACTGAATCCTCTGGAGAGCTGTCAATTGGTCTGAATTGGGACAACAAATGACGATTCGGAAATGTACAAGCTAAATCGGTCTATGAAGGCTTCGGTTTCCATTTCATATCTAAGAATAACGTTTTCGATTTCCCGGTGCAATTCAAGTACTAGGGGCCGGAAGTGAATAGTGTTTGACTGCCTATGAATACATTGCGTCTCCCTGTCCCCAAAACGAACCCTAACCTAGCCTGAATCTCAGCCGTCTCCTCTGAAACGAGTTCTCAAGTATTTAGAGCTAGGGTTCACAAGCGGTGAAATAGTACTGAATAATTGCAGTGCAAACCTATCTCGTCCAATTTCCTCCTTCTCAAAGATCTCTTCCCATTAAAACTTAGGCAAATCTGCAAGATCTATGCACAGCGAGTTTTGGACGAGTTTTTATTTTACTAAACAAAAACCTCACTTTTGTTTCCAGACCCGGGGAAACAATGCGACCAAAGGCGCATACAATTCGACAGATATAAAAAAGCATCACATACATTATTTTTGCTGTTAACAGAACCTGCACAATAAGTAGGATTTAATAGAGGTGGCGCTCCTGAGGTGGCATAGCTTACCTTTCTCTCAGTGGCATCCATTTGGATGTTGGAAAGTGGCTACAATACAGTCCCTTGACGATGGCGGATCTTCGACGAAGCCCGCAAATGTTCCCCGCCTGTTTACCTATCAGGACCAAATGTGGTCGCGCATACCTGCCGTAATAGACTTGCTCCAAGTCGAACTCGCCGAGTCACTGGGTAAGCGATTACTGGGTCAAAAATCGAGCGCGAGAATCGAAGGGAGAGGCGAGTTCGACTTGTTTCACTTGCAGGAAATTGAATCGGGGGTTATGTTCTGGCACGAAAACACGTTTCAGGGGCGGAGCTTACATTTCGCGCCTTTGAAAAACTCTTTCTGAGAACAATCAAATTGTAAATAGTAAGTAAGTAAGTAAGTAAGTAAGTACTCTTTATTTATACACGTACGCTCATCAGGGTTTTGTAAAAAGTTTACAATATAAAATTACATTTAAAATTAGCTCAAATAAAAACCTGCTTTCCATGAAGAAGGCTAGTTTGGCTAGCCGAAATATAGTACGTTTAAAACTATACACGTTGTTTCAGCTTTACTATAGTCCTTGGACTTCTCGCTTCTATTTATTATTATTTGGCTGTTTAGATCTTCATACAGATCCAACGTTCAACAAACAGGATATTCGTCCACGGTTTTTGCTTATTCGCGAGTCATTTTCCATGAGTGCCGTGTGCTAATTTAAAATTAAGTTAAGCTAAGATAATATATATTTTAAGAAAAGAAACTGCTGCAACCAGAGCGAAATCTACTTAGAGTTCTGGCTTGCCGCAACTCAATCGGAAGGCTATTCCATAGGACCGCACCACTATAGCCAAAGCTATTTTTGAGAAAGTTGGTGCGGGGCAGAGGAATAGCAAGTTTGCTCTCAGTGTCTCTTAGAGAATAATTCGTAACGCTGCTGCGGTCAACCAATTTCGAACGAAGATAGTCAGGGGCGAGTCCATTAAGCGATTTATAGACCATAACAGCTTTATGAATTTGGCGTTGAGTTTCAAGTTTTTTCCAGCCAAGTATTTCAAAGAGATAATCAGCATTAGCATCATAGCTGGAAAATGTTAAAACCCGAGCCGCACGGTTTTGTAATTTTTGGAGTTTGTTAGCAAGGGTTCTATTGCAACTTCCCCACACAACACTACAGTAATCAAAATGTGGTTGCACCAGTGAATTGAAAATAGACTGCAGTGTTTTGCCGGGGACAAATGGTGCAATGCGCTTGAGGGCACCGATGCCAGAGGCAATTTTCTTACACAACTTATCAATGTGTATGTTCCAGGACAGATTCTCATCGATATGAACACCGAGGGTTTTTGTATTCGATACCTGTTTTATGGGAGCCCCATCAATTGTTAGTGACGGAGGGTTATTAAAGGTACTTAATTTTTGTCTTGATCCAATTAACATGAATTATGTGAGAGTGAGCTTAGGGACGGACCATTTGAAAAGTTATGGGGGGGGGTGTGGGAATTCCAAAAAAAAAATCCATACGAGGGAAAATTATCAAAAAAAAAATCCATGCACAACCAGCAACACAGAAAAAAAATCCTACATGGAGGGGGAGAGGCAAGGCAGAGGCCAGGGACTGCACAAATGTACAGGGATGCCATCAACTGCAAATGGTTTCCTTCTATCACTGTTTTTGTTGCAGCAACTCTTTTGTGAGAGGTACACATATGTATCCTTTGATTTATCCACTATTAAAAGCAGGAGAAATTTACATAATTTTTCGTCTCTCAAAAATATTTGTTTGAATGGAATTTTCACTGGTCTCGCTACTTGAATCATAAACAATCATTTGCCATGCAAAGTGATGCAGATGTACACTTTTATAGGTATCAATATTAAAGTATAACTTTAACAGAAGAGGACATTTGCTATTGGTCATCGCTTTGAAGTAAATGCGATTTTATTTGAGAGAGAGAACAACTTCAGTCGCATTACAAGTTTCAATGTGGCTTACCTGTTGATACCAGAACTATACGAAGGAGAATTCTCTGCTTTCGTTTGAACGCTCCAAATTCTCTTCTACTGCAGCTCCCGCCATACCAAAAGTCACACAAGAAAAATAGTACGAAATCAGGACGAAATAGAACTTTAACAGTGATTTGTACCACTCTAAACTTGAGAAACCTCAATGTTCTATACACCAGAATACTGCAAATTTATTCTACTATCTGAATTCAGCGGTAAGTATTCAAGCTAAACCCAGGTAGTTCCTAAACTAGTAACGCCTTGTAAAAAATCACTTTACTCGCGAAAGCAAATTCAAATTTGTACGGTCGAAATCTTAATATAAGGTCGAAATGCCCCGCTTAACGCACAACAGACGTTAAGGTCAGACCCCCTCCCCCCCCTCCTCCCTTAACGTCCACCCATTGTTTTATGCTTTTATAAAGTCAGGAAAAATAGGAATGAAATACACGGGAGTTCACTATAAACAAAGTATAAAACAAGCTTACAGCTTTAATAGCTGCAACTGTACAGTCAGTCAGTACCTCGAATTCCCGTACGAGCTCATTTCGGACCTTGACTAAAATACTCATTATGTCACGACTATAAAACTGAGTTTCACTTACCTGGAGGTTAGACTGAGGTATTTCATGATACTTCTAATCAAAAGACCTTGTTGAAATTTCCGGGAAATTCAACAGAAATTGCGCTCTATGTAGATCTAGCTGACTGGAAACGTTTGATTAAAAAGTGTACTTCTACTGATGAAAATGTGTTTGTTCTGAATGCCCCACACTATTAAACGTCCATGCCCTTACCCCCCCCCCCCCCCCCCCACTAAACGTCCGTTGTGCGTTAAGCGGGGCATTTCGAATATGTCGACGGCCCCTAATCACTCCAACTGACAGTTATCAGTTGCAGATTAGATGTTACTTAACTTTGATTTGAAGGTAAGTGGAAATCATATATCATTTTATTTGTTTTATAAGGCAAAATAGCTCCCAAATCTATGTATTTTTGAGTGAAATGACTGGGCCGATAATTGAAGTGAGTCACGTTTATCGATATGTAGGCTTTTGTACGCAACTAACTTTGATAGCTAATTTTGAATAGATTAGTACATAAAAAAATAAAAAAAATAAAAACGTGCATGAGATCGTAGCCGGAAAACAAATTGCTGCACAGCAAACTGGAGTAAAAAAAAATGCATGCAGCTTGAGAATCCCCACCCCCCCCATAACTTTTCTAATGGTCCGTCCCTTATTCGCGATAAGCCATTCATTAACGTTAACAAGGTCCTGATTCAGATTACGATCTATGGCATCAGTATTATTACTTGCGAAAGTTAAGTGAGCGGTCGTCAGCATACATTCGAGGCTGGGAATGAGAGAGGCAATTTGGTAAGTCATTAATGTAAAGCAGGAACAATAGCGGCCCCAAAATTGTTCATTGTGGAATACCGCAGGATAATGAACGGTTTTGTGAGAAACAACCATTAAAAAAAACATTTTTTATTGCGGCTATTCAAGTAAGACTTAAACCAATTATTCGAGGCGCCCCTGATGCCGTATTCGTTTAATTTCGATAACAGAATATCGTGATCCACCGTATCAGGAATGCTTTCTTGAGATCTAAGAAAACAACGGCGTTCACATTGCCGTGATCAATATCGTATGCCCAATTTTCAGTGGCTTCAAGTAATGCAGTAACTGTAGAATGAAGGCATCGGAACCCTGATTGATGGCGCGAGAGTAAGTTATTTTCCGTTAGAAAAGCAAATACCTGATCGTAAATTAACCTTTCGAAAACTTTCGCCACAACAGGAATAATTGAAATGGGGCGATAGTTATTCAAATCAGCGCGCTCACCCTGTTTGAATAAGGGTATTACTTTTGAGCACTTCCATTCTTCAGGGAAAATACCTGTGACAATGGAACGATTAAAAATCAGGCAGAGAGAGTTAGCGATCAGGTCAGCACATTCACGAAGAAGTCTAGCGGATATTTTATCTAAGCCAGTCGCTTTAGATTTACTTAGTTTAGATAATAAAGAGAGGACTTTGGAGCAATTCGTTGGTTCCAGTTCAAAGCCAGCTCACGTGATTACGTCCCAAACTACTAAGATAGTCTAAGGCCGCGTTCACACTTGGTGCCCAGGCACCAGTGCCCGGGCACCGGCACGAAACTGTGATTTGTTCAGACTACTGCTGCCCAAGATCTTGTTGTGTTCACATTGGTCCCGAGCACATGGTCAGTAATTGAAATATCGAGGAGTTCACGCTTTTTAAGCGTGCAAATAAGCATATTGTGTAGTGTTTGCACATTATTGATGATATGCTTTCTACATGAGAAACTTGAGGGATGACGTCGGTGAACGAGGAAGAAAGACGAAAGTTAGCGCGGATTGTCACGAGAGTATGCAATGCAATTACGAAGAGTTTTCACGAGTACCTTGCTAGGATTCCACTTCGAAGGAGAACAACATGAGAGATTAATCGTAATAAGCATGTTTTGATAGATGAATTCCTTCATTTCTCTGATAGAAAATGGCTGAGCAGGGAATTGTGGGTAAGCGAAGCAGTGGTTTTTGGGTAAAATGCCTGGACACTCATGGAAAACGCGTGCACACCAGGTGCTGGTACCCAAACCAGTGCCCGAGTACAAGGTCTCGACCTTGTACCCGGGCCCGGGCACCGTGCCCAAATTTTGACGTGGGCACTTGCCAAAAAACGTGTTCACATTGGTGCCCAATTGGTACTGTGCCCGGGTACCGTGCCCGGGTACCGTGCCCGGGTACCGTGCCCGGGCACCAAGTGTGAACGCTGCCTAAGTGTGAACGGCTTTTTCCATCGCATGGTATATCATTCGCGAGTTTGGGCCCTACGCTAGCAAAATGGTCATTAAAGGCCTGAGACAGTTCTTGTGCGTTACTAATGGCTGTGCCGTTTTGTTTGATTTCTTTTATTTGAGAGCTCTTTGATTTTCTCGCAGTAAGCTCATTAATAGGGCCCCAAGTCTTGCGTGAGTTCCCTTCATTTTCATGAAAAGCATTTTTGTAATGTATTTCCTTAGTTTGCTTAATTTCATTGTTAACAGAGTTGCGACATTTCTTAAAAGCAGGCCAATCGCTAGGATCATTAGAGCGCGTCGCTTTTAGTTTCAAAATACCCTTTCGTGCATACGTTGTTTTAATTGCGGCGTGATCCAAGGCAATTTAAAAGCCCGAACACGTTTTGTACGTATAGGGGCGTGATTGTCAACTACACTAGAGAATATGTTTTTTCAAGCATGCCACATACCGTTCGGGTTGTCGTACATATTTATACTGTCCCAATTCTGTAAACAAATATCGTTGCGAAAGCTAGTAGAATTTAAATCTTTAAATTTCCTATAAGTCACTGTACAGCGGTGACCCTTAGTGAATAATCCAATTGAAAGTTTGCGAAATGCATATACAAGGCTATGATCGCTAATGCCGATATGAGAGACACCAGAGCAAACTATCCTATCAGGACTGTTTGTGAATATTAAATCAATCAAAGTTGACGATGTGTTAGACATGCGAGTTGGTTCATTTATAATAATAATAATAATAATAATTTATGGACTTATATTGCGCAAGTTTCATGTGTATATGATCACTTGCGCATTACATGATATGTAAATAACTTATGTATAGCTTAGCCTAAATAATATAATGTTAAAAATCCATACTAATGTTAATACTAATTTTACGGAAGCTAAACCTATACTAATAGATTAATACTAAATGTTTAAGAACTAATAAAATACTAAAAATGAGTAAAAACTATACATTCTAATATTAAAAAAATTATGTTAAAATAAATTACAGTTAAATGCTTTCCTAAAAAGATAAGTCTTAATTGAACGTTTAAAAGAATCGAGAGACTGTTCATTTCGTAAAGAGTTCGGTAGATCGTTCCACAGTTTAGGAGCAGCAGATACAAAGGCTCTATCGCCAAGTGTAGGCTTAGTTATCACATAAGGTGGTTCTAGTAACAATTCGGTATTAGAACGAAGACAATATCTAGACTTACTCTTAATCTTAATTAGATCATTAATATATATAGGTGACAGACCATGCAATGCCTTAAAAGTAATAAGTAATAATTTAAAGATAATTCTAAACTTAACTGGAAGCCAATGCAACTGATATAATATAGGTGTTATATGGTCGAATCTTGGTATCTTACAAATAAGACGGGCAGCAGTATTTTGTACTCTCTGTAACTTAATTAGTTGTGTCTGCGGTAATCCGTATAAAAGGCTATTACAATAATCGATACGGCTTGTGACAAAGGCATGTACTAAAAGCTTGGTAGATTCAGTGGACAAATACTTCCTTATGCGTCTAATGTTGTGTAAATGGAAAAATGAAGAATTGCATATCTTATTAATATTGGTGTTCATGGACAACTTAGAGTCGAACCAAGAACCTAAATTTCTGGCAACTGGAACGGGTGCAATATTACAATTTCCGACAGTTATATGTTCAATGTTTACTTTAGCTAATTGTTGCCTAGTGCCTATAATCAGAAATTCAGTCTTGTCATCGTTAAGCATTAGCCGGTCGGCAAGCACCATTGGCGAATGTCCTTTATGCAGTTTTCTATGACAGAAATAGCGTTCTCCTGATTAGCAGCTGAGTCCGGCTTGAAAGAAAAGTAGATCTGCGAATCATCGGCGTAGCAGTGGACATTAGGGAGATGCTCATTCATAATATCAAATAGTTTCGATGCATAAATAACAAAGAGAAGAGGTCCAAGGCAAGAACCTTGAGGAACACCCCACTTCAGTTCAAAACTATCTGAGGGGGTGCCATTAATTGAAACACGCTGCGTTCTGTTCATCAAATATGACGAAAACCAGTCGAGTACTTTACCATATACACCAACCTTAGATTTGAGAGTGTCAAGTAGGATACTATGATCAACGGTGTCGAAGGCTGCACTTAAATCCAGAAGCACAAGGAGGGTTACTTGCTGCCGGTTCATATTCATCAATATATCATTCTTAACCTTTAGTAGCGCTGTCTCTGTACTGTGATGTTTCCTGTAAGAAGATTGTAATGCAGGGTACAGGCCATTTACAGTCATGTGACAGTGTAGTTGCTCACAAACGGTTATTTCCGTTAATTTAGAAACATAAGGGAGATTGCTAACAGGACGGTAGTTCTTAAACACATGGTCAAGTCCATATTTCTTAAGCAAGGGCATGACGAGAGCCTCTTTCCAATCATCAGGAAATAATGTGGTATCCAGAGAGAGATTAATAATTTTAGTCAAGACGGGCAACAGTACGTCAATGCAGTCAATGATTAGAGGAGTTGGCATTGGATCCAGCGCACACGACTTTTTGGTCGACTTCATGATAAGTTTTCTCGTGTCCTCTTCCGTCAGTGGTTTAAACTCATCAAATGATGTGATAGCATTAAGGGTGGGATCACAGTTTTCGGGTTTCCTCACAGGTTCTGTATTAACTAGATCAGCACAGTCAAGTTTGTTCTGTATATCAACGATTTTTTGAACGAAAAAATGTCCCATGTCGTTAGCGAGCACATAATCATCATCATGAGGAGGGTAGAGTACATCAGTGTTCTGCTTTAACAGGTGTTTTGTAGCTTTGAACAATTTGCCTTGATCACAGCTATTTTCAGCAATAAAGTTGATGTAAGCTATAGAGATCTATTATACTGGTCAGCAAACTTGAATTATGATATAGTTGAGGCGCAGCTAAATTCCAGTTCACGTCTCCCATTAAATAAAATACCACATCCACGGTCGACTGACTTGACACGTCAACATACAATGCCTGAAGAATTGACGCTTTGTGATTGGGCAAATCTTAGTACGTCATAAGCCACGCCTCCGGTTGAAAATTTGGCATGCTGCAAGTGGGAAAAGTCCTTCGTACGGGGGGCTAAGAAGGACTTTGAGAAAGTCTACTGGCGTAATTGCCATTGAAATCCCCCAGTAATGCCCTGCTATTCCCCGGGTAGTGGGCTGGCGTGCGGGGGTTTCGGAATGCCATTGCATTAAAACTTCACTCTTCAGTTCGGCGACCACACGAGTAAACAATCGCTCACAGAAAACGAGATTGAAAAGGTTTCGCTGTTAATTTTGCATCCCTCCCCGTTATGTGCTCATAGGCATAAGAAAAAGTCGTCATTATTGGCGACACCATCGTAAAGAACGTCCACGGTTGGAAATTATCCAACAGTTCACAGAAAACAGTGACCAGTGAAGGCTTTCCCGGGTGCCAGAGTGGCGATATGTTTCATTACGTAAAGCCCACAGTGAACCATCGACCTGATGAAATTATCATTCACGTCGGTACAAATGACGTAAGGCACTCAAGCCCAAGAATGGTCGCGGAGCGTAGTGTGGATCTTGGTAATAACATTGTTGCTGATTCTCCTGGTACTAAGGAAACCAATTCCAGTTTACTCTGTCAACTGAACACATTCGCGAATCAGAATGAGTGGAATTTATACTCATTCAAATATTACTAGTGCCCACTTAAACCCTAGCGGTTTGCATCTTAATTATCATGGCTCTAAGGTTTTATTTTCAATTTTTTCTAAGTACACACGCGATAATTGACCGGTTATTATTTTGCCGTGTGAAACTGCTGCAACCTCTGATGTTAACTTACAAAACGAGTTTTATAGGGAATCGTTTTCATTTCTTCCCACTACGTGCGGCTTTAAGCTAGCCTCGTTAAATATAACAAGCTTACCGAAACATATTGACGAACTTAGAGTTTTGCTTGCCGACAACCCCATTGATGTCCTAGCAGCTTGATTCCACGATTAACGATAGCGAAGTGCATATTCCCGGATACGAAATTGTCCGTCGCGACCGAAGTATTAATGGTAGATTTGGTGGGGGTGTTTGGGCTAAATTGCAGAATACAGTGGCACTCTTGAAGCTCTTTAGAAATATCTGGCTCCGTAGTTGCCCGCGCAGTCATTTTAAGGAACTGAAATAGTATTTAACTGTATTAGTCATTTTGTAGCTAATCGTTAGGATTAGCTAAGTCACAGGCAGCCCAATCTCAAGATTTGTGTATTTATACGCTTACAAATATCGCTTGAATAGTTCATATTATAAATCCTTCCAAAACATGTATGTTAGACACATAAATACACGACTTCACCCTACAATGTTTCAGTTGTGGTTATTCATACCTCTGAGCTCTTCTAGGGTCGTTTCCGCTGTTTTTTTCGAACCTCTTTCCCTCACCTCCTAATAAAAGGGAAAGGCTGGAAACAACCGACAAATATACGATGCATAACCTGTAATCTTTGCCACGAAAATCACACTTTGCTCACTCCAAATAACTCCAAACTATGGCAGGCCATAGACTGATAAATGAACTCAGGCCAACCCGAATTTTAAGATCCAACGATACCACAGTCTGGAGAAATCAAACAATTTGTCGCCCATTTTCAAGTCTCATGTTAGTGTTAAAGCTGGTTTAAATTAAGTTTAAGTGTTACTCGGTGTCGTTTTAGCTTGCTACGGTCTGCGGAACCGCGGAGCTGGGCTTTTTTGGGAGACGTTGAAAATTCACGTTGTATTCTGCAATCGCTCCACCGTTTGTTTCTATATTCGATGTAGTATAAATTACTCACCACGCCTCGACCTATGTATCGACCAGCTTGAAAATCTATATATCGAAATTCGAAAACCACGATCCAAGCCTTTTCTCATTGTGACCTGGTACCGGCCACCAGATTAGACTGTTGATAAGTTTAGCTTTTTGAGACGCTTGTTGGCAGGCTTGATGCAGAGGGCGTAGAATTTTATTTAATGGGAGACGTGAACTGGAATTTAGCTGCGCCTCAACTAGATCATAATTCAAGTTTGCTGACCAGTATAATAGATCTCTATAGCTTACATCAACTCATAAATGAACCAACTCGCATGTCTAACACATCGTCAACTTTGATTGATTTAATATTCACAAACAGTCCTGATAGGATAGTTTGCTCTGGTGTCTCTCATATCGGCATTAGCGATCATAGCCTTGTATATGCATTTCGCAAACTTTCAATTGGATTATTCACTAAGGGTCACTGTACAGTGACTTATAGGAAATTTAAAGATTTTAATTCTACTAGTTTTCGCAACGATATTTGTTTACAGAATTGGGACAGTATAAATATGTACGACAACCCGAACGGTATGTGGCATGCTTGGAAAAACGTATTCTCTAGTGTAGAGTGACAAGCACGCCCCTCGCCTTGGATCACGCCACAATTAAAACAACGTAATAATAATATAATAATAATGTTTATTCCAACAACACCATCATTGGTACATAGGAATTACAAAAACATGCATAATATCATCTAACTATTACAAGAACATTGATTAAATATAGTAGTGATATCATATATATATTGTGCTGTGCTTTTTACAATAGACACATCCGTCATTGATAAGCAGTATAAAAATAAGTCGTGATGACTGAGACGACTAAACGAACTGTTAACAACCAACATGTTACTGAAAAAAATATTCCTAAGATTCACTAATTTGCTATTGGTACAATTTAGTTCATCACCTACTTCATTCATATTACAAATTGTACATATACGTAAATCGTAAGTGATATTTGCATATCGACCAGCTTCAACAGGAAACTTATGCACGGAAATCCTAAATCTTGTCACCGCCTGACGATGCTTTACATTTGAAATGCGAGATAAGTAATTTTCAAAGCCTATTCTCGATTTTACAAGATTAAAAGTACGCAGTTTACTACACTGTTGAACCTGGTCCTTCCACATATTATTGAAATGAATATCACATAATTCAGACTTAAGATATTTAACAAGAAGTTTGATGTTACCATTAGATGTAATAACAAGATTACTCAAAGGTTTTACATTGCACATTTCCAACAAATAATTGGTGAATTTAACGCCCTGAGAATTAGACTGAATATTTAAGCGTGCTGCTTACCCACCAATTCATTCTCATATAATGAATCTTTCACACGTAACCAATATGTGACTACTAATGAAGACATATGTACAATCATTGGTGTCCTTCCCAACTCTGCATATACAGCCAAATTTGTAGACTTGGAATGGACCCCTAAGATACGCTTGCAAAATTTCAAATACAGTTTTTCTATATCGTTAGCCATACTGAAGAACTTTTTCTTGAACATATCGAAATTAGATATGCGTCCTAAAACATGTACTCCCCAGATTGCGCACCCATATAACAGCACCGGGACTACAAGCGTTGAAAACAATTTCAGCAGTACTTTTATCGGGACATTTTCCACATTAGAAAAACCTCTAAACAAACCGTGATAAGCGCGTAACGCTTTATTATAAAGAGTCTTTTGAGCAATCTTAAAGCCACCGCCATAATGGAACGTTATTCCCAAATATGTATATTCATCAACTGATTCTAACGCATCGCTGCCAAAAGACCATTTAGAGGTAACGTACAAACGTCGCTGAGCCTTCGTCCCAAAAACTAAAACTTTGGACTTTTTCAAATTAACTCGCAATTTCCACTTTTTAGCACATCTCTCCAGCTTACGAATACAAACTTGCAGCCCGGACTCAGACTCAGATAACAACACTAGATCATCTGCATAGAGCAAACAACTCAACTTTGTGTTCCCCAACAATACCGAGTCACAAGAAGGCGTGTTGAATAATCCGGGGATATCATTTATAAAGAGATTGAATAGAGTGGGACTGAGGTTACATCCCTGCATGTTTAACTCCGATGTCGGACTGAAAAAAAGGGGGTAATTCCTTGGCGCAATTTAACCGCCGATCTAACAGATGAATACATACTGAGTAATATGCGTACAAACTTTTTACTACAACCATATTTAATAAGTTTATAAAACAAACCTTCTCTCCAAACACTATCGTAGGCCTTTCTAAAATCTATGAAACACGCAAACAACGGTTTTTGACGAGTTCTATAAAAATCAATTAACGTCTTCATAACTAACACATGATCCGACGTTCTGAACCCGTGGCGAAAACCAATTTGACATTTATTGAAAATTTGATTTTCTGTCAAGAAAGCATTTAAACGAGTATTCAAAATCAGAGTAAAAAACTTGCTTAAACAACTGCTAATACAAATCCCTCTATAATTAAGAGGATCGAGGCGACTTCCCGATTTGTGAAGAGGCACAATGTAGCCTTCCGACCATACTTTTGGAAACACACCGCGCGATAAAACTGCGTTGAAGAGTTTAACAAAATAAGGTGCAAACACATCCACAGAGGTTTTTATTATTTCATTATTCACAGAATCACCTGCACTCGCTTTCTTAGTTTTGATTTTTTTTGGCTGAGTCACATACTTCTTTAATAGAAATGGGTGCATCAAGAATCCCATTATGATTAGAAGCCCAGAATTGATAATCGCGTACAACCTGAGTACTAGAGTTCTCAGTTGTAAAAGTAACCTTATTTAAATCCTTGAAGTAACTATACCACTCTGCTGATGATACTGATCATCGGAAATACCTGCAGGTTGGCGAGATTTAATAGAATTAACCAGTTTCCAAAACTCTTTCGGATTTCTATCTTCCATTACTTGTATTTTGTTCAACATGTCGTTCTGGAAGTTCGTTTCAATCGTTTAATGAGCCGCTTATAATCCTTCTTCGTAGAAAAAAAATTGTGTCTCAAAAAAGGATCACTGGGGTATTTCGACAGCAATTTACCTAAATTCCGCAATTCCTTTTTAAGGGAGTGACAACTCTTGTCAAATCATTTCTGTTTTTTACTCGTACTCGTCGATTTCTTTCTTGGGCCTTTTCTATTCTTGGCAGGCACTACTCTTTTGGACACATTAACTATAATATCAGTAAACGAACTGACTAACGAGTCTATTTCCCAATCAGCTTCATTTGATGAATCCAACAAATCGCTCATTTCATTGTAAATCTCCTCGCTAGCAAGATTATCACGCAGGGAAGATTTCAACTCATCTTTCCATACAAAGGACATCGGAAATGGTGTCAACTCTAACGGATTTTCCGCTATAGAACTAGGCTCAGCCATCAAAGCAAAGGACAGAAAACAGTGATGTGAAAACTCCGCCACATCGCATACAGAAAAATGATTTACTTATATTTATTTTAAAACAACACGTGCGTAGGATGTTCCGTCTTATTAGCATAAATTTATTTTCTCAAATAAACCGCCCGTCACTGAGCTTGGCCGGTCGGGTCGGACGGGAAAAATATTTTGCTCGAGCTGGGTCATGGCGTAATCGACTGCGCGCCGTACGCCATGACAGAGAACAAAACTGATATTTTCCTGTCCGGCCCGACCGATAAGCATTTTATCATGCCCCTTTTTGTGCATAAAACAAGTGGAAAAAAAACGAGGAAAAAAAGTCGAGCGGGAACGTAAGGCTTTTTCCGGCCTGTCACGTCAAACACGAGTATTACGTCACTTGTAAGTGGTTTTGAAAGGATATAGTAGCGCGCGCAGGGCCGTAACATCCGGTTCTGAGCTGGCGTGTTTGGTTGTTCGGCATGAATAGTAAGGGAGCCCATCATGGGTAGCCAGCGAGCCTCCTGATTGGCCGAGAGAGGGGGCGGAGCTAAATATGACGTCACAAGTTTCGTGACGTGACAAGGGCCTGTCACCCCCAGGAGAACAAAGCCAGGCTTCGGATTGGTCGTAAGTTTAGGGGGGTCCCGCCAGGTTCGGAGGGGTTGGAGGGGAGAACCGAAGCCAGGCTTCGGATTGGTCGGAAGTTTAGGGTGGTCCCGCCAGGCTCGGAAGGGGGTCGGAGAGGCGTCGGGGAGATCAAACCCAGGGCCCGGATTGGCGCCCGGAAAAGACCCGGGACGTATAAGAAAGTGAACCCTCCCTTGTAAATTTAGTGTGAACGATGCCCCCTACGTGCTTTTGTGGGTGTTACGCCAAAGCCGTCAAAGGATTAGCCGGGACGCCAGAGTGTGTTTACAAGTGTGGACAAACAGCGGATTACAAGGCGCAACCCCCAGTGCTGCCGTGCAGTTTTTATTTTACGGAGAAAGACCTGCCTTTGGTGAAAGCGGCTATCCCTTACGGAACGTTGTACAACACGTTTCCCAAGTGTGGCCACAATTTGTGGATGAAAGTGGGGGTGAGCCGAAGCGAGAAAAATCCGAACCGCGTGTTCTTCACGTGCACGGCTCCGTCGCCCAAACCGAAGTGCGAGTACCCGCTGGGATTTATGTGGGCCGGCCCCCCGGCACAACATATTGAGGACGGACCCCACCCCCTAAGATAGCCCAATACTACGCCTCGCCATGGACGTCACAGGCCCCCCAAGGTCCGCCACCCGTCGCTTGGACCAATCCCAACGCCACTACGCCTCTTATGGGTCCCCCCGTGGAGAAGCCCCAGTGGGTCCCCAGGGTCCCCCGGCGGGGAATGTGTGGAAACCGGCAGAGACGTCCTCCGGACCCCCCACTGGTACAACGGCCGAGGGTCCCCCGCGGCCCCGCCCTCCCCACCCCCTATAGACATCCCGACAACGAACCGGTCACCTCGCTACCAGCCCCACGCGAGCTATTGTTATTAAACCAAGAAGGCCTAGATTTGGGGGACATGCCGGACAACCGGGATTTACCCGCCCTAAAAGCCGGATGGGCGTTGCACAAAACGCTCTACGTCATGACGTGCATCCGGGAATGCATGCGAGAACGTGGCCGACACTGTGAGGGGTGTCAATACAGTCAACAGAGTCAACAGGACGAACATTACCATTCCTGTTTATGGTCTTTTTCCGAGAAAAGCTTTACCGAGCGCGTGGCGGAGGCCCGGTCTCCTATTACCCTAGAGGCTCTACGGGCTACGGGTCTACGGGCTTTGCAGAGTTTGCACCTCTCGGGGATTATTGCTCCCCTTACGTATACCGTGTTTGAACAGTTGCAAAAACTAAAGGAGGCCGAGATTTACGAGTACTACAAACGGTATTATTTTGAAGAAATCGAAGACCCCATCATTACATACAAGTACCGAATTTGGCACGCGTTGGGCCAAGCTTTGATTTACGAAGAGCTACGCAAGGTCAGTTCACGTCAGACTTGCTTGAAGATGAGAGTCAGCAAAACGTTGCTAATGGCAGTAATAGTGACAAGAAAAAGAGAAACAAAAACAAGGGAAATCAGTCGGCTCCTGTTCAATCAGAGTTGGAAACTTCAGGCACCCACGTCCATGAAAGGCCTAAGGATCATGTAATTATTGCCGGTGACTCCATCCTCAGGTGCGCTGCCAGCGGGAGCCACTATGTCAGATATGCATCATTACATTAAGCCACACATTCTCAAAAAGCCAGACAAGTTGATATTACATGTTGGAACTAATGATTTGCGGTCTTTAGAGCCACAGGACATTGCTGACAGTATAACAGAGTTGGGTCACCAGATACAGCGAGAGTCGCCCAATACCTGCTTCACCGGACGGACAGTCAGGAACTGATCGGTAAGGTAAAGGCTTGATGAGACGATATTAAATGATGAATTTAAAATCCTTGGCTTCAACATAGTCAGAAGAGATAGATCCCGTAGAGGGGGAGGCGTTTGTATATATATATAAGAAATTCGGCCAACTATCGTATTCGGGATGCCTTAGTCCCAGTGGTCTCGAAGCAATTTGCATCGAAATAATCAAACCAAATAGTAAACTCTTCATTGTCTCGACTGTTTATCGTCCTCCAGACTGTTCATGTGAATCCTTAATTCAACAGTTTCGAAAATATGACAAAGGCAGTTGATGATGAAAACGAGGAATTCCATCTCCTTGGGGATCTAAATTGTGATTTGTTGAAGCACACCTAACCAATCAACCAAATCGCTGCCACTCGAATAACTACGGCTCATCGAGAACCCTAATCGATCATTACGTAACAACGTCACCTGAAAAGATTGCCTTATCAGGTGTCATCCACACTGGAATGAGTGACCACAGTTTAATTTTTGGAGTCAGAAAGATAAATCCAGTAACGAAATCTCATGCTAAAGCTACATTAATCGAAGTTAGAAACATGAAAAAGTTTAGTCAACAACGACTTTTATTGAAGACCTTTCTAATCAACCCTGGAAGGAAATTGTCCACGAAAAAGAGGTGGACTCGATGTGGTCCTCTTGGAAAACATTATTCCTGAAAGTCTTGGACAAGCATGCTCCAATACAACACAAAAGACCAAGGTCGTTCAATATTCCGTGGTTGACTAAAGACTTAAAGGAATTGATTCACACAAGAGACAAATACAAGCGCAAAGCAATTATATCAAAACAAAGTATTGATTGGAATGAATACAAATCAGCCAGGAATAAGGTTAACATAGCGCTAAAAATAGCAAAGGCTAATTACTATCGTAATACAATAGATTCACAACAGCATAATCCGAAACAAGCTTGGAAAATAATCAACAAACGTCGAACTCTTCATGCGCCGAACCTAATTAGATCAAAAGAAGCCGCCTAATTATCTTTTGTTTCAATAGATCGATTTCATGTGACGTCATCAAATTGCTAACTTCGAAACTATGAACTCTACCAAGTTGTGCTTTTGATACAGTTTAGAGCTTACCTAAGCACGGCTTCAAACCAAATTTCATCGGTTTCTTTCACTTTGTTCCGGAGATATCGATGAAGCGATTTGAGTCACGCACTCACCAGTCACGTATTTTGAGGAGTCAAATTAGTGCAACTTTCAGCCAAAAACCTTCTAAATACAAACCAACATGTCAAATAAGCGAATATCTATGCAAATAGATACATTTTAGGTCAGAATTCTTGGTAATTGTGAACTTTAATGAAACTTGGTAATCTGGCCGCCATCTTGGTGGTACACCAAGATGGCGGCGCCATACATAGTTACTGTAAACATGGCGCACATTTGATCGCTTATATTTTGGGCGAGAAATATCCTAGATTGATAAAACTTGTCAAAAATACGTAATTTTTAGTTCTCTTTCAGAAAAACTCACCTTGATTTTATTTGAATCAGCAATAAAGATTTTTAGGATTCACGTGACCTAAGTGAAATCGATCTATTGCGTTCGGCGCATGAAAAGTTCGACGTTTGAATCGGGCCTTTCTCGGTCGCTCTTCAAGCCAAACCGTCGTTAATGAGATAAAATTAAATGGCGTTAACATTAATTCGCGGGAGGAGATAGCTGAGGGTTTCAACAAATATTTTTCCAATATTGGTCCTAGTCTTGCGCAGACCATGACCGATTCCAACGTCAACTTTGAAAGTTTTGTTAAGCCTTCTAAGTCCAAGTTTTCGAATTTTAAAACTGTCAAATTGCTAAAAAAGTGTCCTCAGGAATAGGAGCTCTACACAGAGTGAGGGACTTTGTAGTGATGCGTGCCCTTATTAACTTGACCCTCATTTCAATTACTGTAGTGAGGTATGGGACACCCTCGGTCACGGACACTCCAAACGTTTGCAAATATTACAGACTGATAGATCTGCTCGGATAATATTGAATTTGAGAAACGATGCTCCCCACCTTGTGGCATTAGATGCTCTAGGGTGGGAAACACTTGAAACTCAAAGGGCTAAAAATAAGGCGAAACAAATGTACAAAGTCATAAATGGTCAAGCCCCAATTTGCCTTGTGGATCTTTTTAAACAGAAACTTGAGGTCACTGAATACAATCTTAGGAGCTCCAATTCCTCACTGCAGTTACCTTTACCCCAAACCGAAAGTATGAAAAAGAGTTTCTCGTACTGTGGGGCTAAAATATGGAACTCGCTTCATAACGAAATTAGGGACTCCAACTCATTCCCTTCTTTCAAGACTAAAATTGCCGCTCACAAATACCAGCTATAAAAATATTTAATCATTATTACGTAATATTCAAACATTTTATTTTTATCTATATTCATAATATATTTTAATATTTTGTAAATTTTATATTTCTGTCACGCCCCTTGTGTAAATCTGAGCTGCTGTTGACAGGGCTAGCGTGCTTAAATATAGTTATACTACTACTACGCGTAACCCCCTGTGACACCCTCGTGGCTGACTGGCTTGTCCAGCATGGCCGGCTACACTGAAAGCTTGTGGGTGTATTTAAAGCTAGTAAGGCACCAAAAGAGTATTCTAACTAAGAGTAATCAGCCACACTTCACATTGAATTACTGTAGATCTGTTATATCAAAGGTACTGAGTACTGATGTAAAGGCATGTTATATCTTTGTCTTTCATGTATTTATTAAATGGCCATATGTTCCCGTTTCATGCTAGTTTTGAACTGCTTGTCTCCGAGAGAAGAGAGACAAACCCAAAGTGAGAGAAATGCCCCATAATCGCCATTTCTAGACCACAGAGAAACAACAGGACAACGATAAACTATTAAGGTAAGTTTATTTTCTTTATCTGAGAATTAAGTTAAATAATGGGATTGACATAAAAGTATACAAAAGTGGTCACACAGAGTAAATACAGAGCTTGGGCTGTCTGTGGTTTTGAACTTTTTATGAAGTATTCATTTCACTCTGATTCAAAATACTCGTGTGCCCGGGGTGGGGCCTTTGCCTTATTTATTTGGCTCCACCATGGGGCATTTGAAATGTGTATTTTTAAGTGTCTAATGCGGGTATCAGCGGCCATCCCGAGGGGGCGGCCCCCGGGCACCCAGGGGCATTTGTCACAGCAGCCATGACAAATACATGCTAAAACCCCTCGGGTGGGACAGAAAATTGTGACAAAAACCCCCACCCCTGGGGCAACCTGGGCAACATAAGTATTAGAAGCTAAACGTTTTAGAAGTGTCAAATATCTTAATAGTTTTATACAAATAGTATCCTTTATTTCTTTTGTTCTGTCTTTAATTTGAATGATAATGATATGACTTACCTCAAGGACAAAGAAATCGAAGAACGTCGATCGATATCGAGCGATCGAGCGAGTCCTGTGGCGAAAACCGCTGAACGTTGAGACAGCAGATTACGTGCAAACCCCGTGGGTATGTCCCCGGGGTATTATGACGAAAACGCAAAAGCGCTCTAATGCCCCGCGTGTGGAGCATGTTTTTGCTACAAATCCCCTGCTAAGTCCCTGGTTGCCCGTGGGTTGCCCGGGGGCCGCCCCCTCGGGATGGCCGCT
Source organism: Actinernus sp. WN-2022 (assembly GCA_030867875.1). Classification (NCBI taxonomy): domain Eukaryota; kingdom Metazoa; phylum Cnidaria; class Anthozoa; order Actiniaria; family Actinernidae; genus Actinernus; species Actinernus sp. WN-2022. Next base: position 26,628,581 of record JAOWCC010000936.1, read on the forward strand.
GATACCCGCATAATGCCCGGGGTGAGCAGCGCTGGAATTTATTGGTGCACAGGAAGTATGTCCCACCCCTCCTTCCACTTTTTCAATGGCCCAAGGGTCGTCACGCAACGCTAGCATCGCGTGCTAGCTGATATAATAGTTGCAACGTGTTCGTGTGTATTGTTTTCACATGTAACAACAATGTTAACAGTGTTTTGATATGTAGCGTCGAGGGAGTGTTATAAACTTGGCGAAAAGCTTCAAATCCAAGGTTTAAACGCTCCTGAACTTCAATATGTCAAGACCTGGGACAAATCCACGAACGGGACAGGACCGTCCGGGGCATTACGATGAGTTTGTTTTGAGTGAAAAGAAGAGCGGCGACGAAGGTGATGCCAACCCACACTTGAAAGAAGACACTCCACTACTCAGCGAGGAAGGAAGCAGTAGGAGTGTGTATAAAAGCACCCGTGGAGGTTTCTTTGAGAGTGTGCGAAGGCTCCGTGCTGCTACCACAACGATTTCGTTAGTCGAGATACCTTCTACCGACCGGCGTGCTTCATCATTCTTGGCTGGATGGAATGTGAGTAATCTTATCCAGGGCACAGGCATACTTGGCGTTCCATACGGAGTTCGAATGGGTGGTTGGGCAGGCGTAGCAGCGATTATTATCGTTGCCTGGGTGTGTTGTTTTACAGGTAAACTTCTTATCGAATGCCTGTATGAACAGTCGAAGCGCACGGGGCAGATCAAGAGAGTACGAGCTAACTACCCCGAAGTCGGTGGAGCAGTATGGCCGACGTGGGGGAATCACATCGTAAGTGTTATCCAAGTTTGTGAAATGTTTGGAGGAACTATCATGTACATTGTCCTACTAGCTACTGTGTTTACAGATATGTTCAAAAACGTTACCCCCCTGGATATTTATCACTGGGCGGTCATTTGCACCTATATAGCCCTACCTATGGCCTTCGTCAGGAGGGTGTCTGTCATTGCCTGGGTCAGTATGATCTCTGTTTTTGCTCTAATGTCTGGGATAATAACTGTCATCATCTACAGCATCACTCAGTATGACCGAATGTCCATCACAAATATCCCAGGTTTTGAGTTCAAGAAGTTCCCGGTTGGGTTTGGCATCATTGTGTTCAGCTACACGGCCCATGCCGTATTTCCAGGTGTTGAAGCAAGCATGAAAGAGCCACAGAAGTACCCTCAGATGATGAACTACTCATTTGCCTTTGCCGCAGTAGTTAAGCTCCTACTTGGTCTCCTATCTGTGTTGGTATTTGGTGAAGCTACAGAACAAGTAATTACTGTTAACATGAAATCTAGCATGGTATTTAATTACCTATCTAATATATTTGTCATTACTAATGTGTTCCTTGCTTTCCCTATTAACCTCTTTGTGGTACTTGAAACATGGGATACAAAATTTCTCCACTTTTTTCCACATCTTGGCAGAGAAACCAACCACCATTGGGTATGGCTTTTAATAACACGCACTTTAATTCTAACTCTGGCTCTTTTCTTGGTATTGATTGTCCCACACTTTGCTCTTTTTATGGGGTTTGTGGGTAGTTTTACTGGCACATGTCTGTGCTTTATCCTGCCATGTTATTTCCACATGAAACTGAGGTGGGATAAGCTTCACTGGTATGACATTACTTTGAGGTGGTTTGTAATTATTTTTGGTGCCATTGCTGGGGGTCTTGGGGTTGTATTTTCTGGAAAAGAGCTTTCAGATGCTTTTAATAAACAGGCCTAATAACTATAGACTTTCAATTATTTTTGCACCATATGTCATTTAACCCAACTTATTTTTGGAATAGGGAAGGGGGTTGTGTTGGGTAATAATAATAATAATAACGTATTAGGAGCATCCTACAGAGTCTCGATGCTCTTACATATTATACCTAATAGAAATAAAAATTACATGAATATATAAAAAGTATCAAGTGACTAGCTAAAAGCATCTAAAAAGAAAGGTCTTCAAACTTGATTTAAACGTAATTAATGAATCAATACTTCGAATATAATCCGGAAGAGAGTTCCACAGTTTAGCTGCAGCGACATAGAATGATCTGTCGCCATAGGTTACAGTATTACAACGAGGAACTGACAGTAAATTATGTGAACTCGATCTGAGTGAACGAGAAGGTATGTAAGGTCTGAGCAATTCGCTTATATATTTGGGAGCTTGGCCATGGAGAGCCTTAAAAGTAATTAAAATTATTTTAAAAGTGATTCTATCTCTAACTGGCAGCCAGTGAAGTTTATATAAGATAGGGGAAATATGGTCAAACTTCCCAGCTCGAGGGTACATATATATATATATATATACATGCGCACCTATTTTTAAAAAGGCCTTAACATTGTACTGTATAGCAAATTAGGCCATGTATTTGTGTCAACTGATGACATGACCTTGTCAATCAAAAGCATAGAAAATAGGTGCCAGAAATGGAAAGAGCAGATATTTAAATTGAAACCATATTATATTTTTAAAATCTCTAAATTACATATACTTATCAGAAACAGATAAGGGAGTTGAAATGTCTAAGAGTGGCACTATGCTTCGGATTCATTCAGGGAATAAAAAGTACCATATTTGGAAAATACAGTCTAGTCTAGTGTGACAGTATAGTTTAGACAGTTCTCCCTTCATGTAGGCAGACCTGAATTACTACCAAATTGTATTGTGTATAATTGTTTTCTGTTGTATTGTGTATTTCGTTCTGTTGTTTTGTATTGTGTTAATTCTATTGTATTTTGATAGCAATTCATGTTTCCTACATGAAGGGACCAATAGTCTAGACACAGAAGCCAGTTGCCATTTATTCCATATATGGTCATTTTTATTTACTGAATAATCGAGAGCATGGAACTAGAGTGAAGTATAAGGGAGTTTAAACGTGTAACGACCATATGTTTCTTATCTTATTTCAGGAGCCCATTACCAGAAGCGTCCATCTCCCATACTAGATCTGTGAGTCAGCGTATGACCGGATTGAGCTATATTTAGAACAGATCTCACAGGAGTTCACCTGCCCACACTTTGGGAATCCAATCAAACCATAGTCAGGACAATGCAGCGTTAGTAAACTCACCTCAAAGAACAGTAGATCATTCTTAATCTTGATAATTATGGCAAGCATATAATGCACGATCGCAGCAGAGTCAGAAGGCAGTTACCCAGGAAACATGTTCTAAAAATAGCTCAAACCGGTCATACGCTGACAAACAGGTATAGTATATATGGATGCTCCTGGTAATGGGCTCCTGCTTATCTACATTTAAATCGTGACTAATATAAGTATTTATCACTATTTATAATATAACTTTTTACAGGTTGGAGCTCGGCGTGCTTGATTTTCTTTTAATGCAGGCTCGAATTTCTTTCTGCATAGATCAAGTTTTATATTACAAAACAAATAGAAGATGGTTCCACTATGTCCTATAACAAAATAATGCACTTTCAAGGTCTTGTGACAAATAAACTGCTAATACATGCACAGTCATTTTCAATGCCTCAAACATGCATTACTTTGTTTTTGAACATGGAAAACTATCTTTTATTTGTTAATTATTGTTAACTATAATGTAAAATCTTAGATTTTAATGTACATTGTATACTGATGTGATATGGTTGAACCAATTTACTAATCAATTAATAAAGAATATGTGCCAGTATATAGTGAACCAATGAATTATCTGGCTCCTCTAGCCTGATTTTCAGACGGTATGAGGTCGTCCGCTCACTTCCTCCGATCTCGTACCATCTGAAAATCAGGCTCAGTACTGGCTCCCCTAGCACAAACCATGCATGGCACAAAAAGTACACAAGAACTGCATGACCAATTCACCTAGTCCTAGTGTACCTTCGGGAAGTGGGGCATTTGCGACTATCGGCCCGGGTATCGGGCATATAGACAGCATAAGCAAAAGACGTTCATAAAGTCATAGACGTAGTCAGCAACCGGAGTTCAAATTTTCCTTTTTTGGAACGATTTGCCGTCATCGCGTACGTTGGCCGCACAAACGTCAAACTGAACAAGCAGGGGCGTAGCCAGCATTTTGCATAGGGGGCGGGGGGAAGCTCCACCACTCATCACCAAAATCGAGCCACTTTTTCCCGTGCACTGAACAACTCGCGAATTTCGCGACTGCAGTAGTCTTTTACAAGAACGCGGTCATTCGCACCAATCTCGTCTATTCCTATTCAGGTACTCGTAGAGGCTCGTCTGGCTTGGATCTATCTCTCCATCCAGCCCGTACTTCTACGTTCCGTGACTCTTTTTTCGTGCGTATCTGTCCTCTTTGTAATTCCCTACCTCTAACTGTCCGTGCTTCAGAATGTACTGCTGCCTTTAAGACTCGTCTTAAAACTTTACTCTCCAACAGACTTCTATCCACTTTTGACGTCGACAACATTCGAACCTGGCGCATTATCTGTCCGCTTTGTCGTCGTCCTAACTTATCATCCGTCTGTAAATGTTAAGCTGCTGCTCTTATGCTTTGATAAGTGCTTGCGTTTTTTCTTTTATCACTGGAACTATAGGTTTTACGCTCTAATAGATTAAATAGATTGTATTGTAGCTTCTTTATCCATTATCGTTTCCGTTCATTCTTTGTCTATATCACTTTTCGTATATATATAGATTTTGCTACGTTTTCCACCATCACTGACCGGTGCTCGCGTGGAGGCAAACCTTGTAAGGGACTTCGAGTCCTATTGTTTCATCTCCCGTGACCTTGTGTCCGAATGTCATAAATAAATAAACTTTTCAGTCACCAACCTTTTCTAGTAAGACTGTCGCATTGTTCACCGACTGCCGGTAATGCACCTATCAGCGGCTTCCCCGAGGGGTCGACCCCCGGGCTAACCACGGAGATATGTGGGGGAATACAGGAGGATTGAATGCAAACATTGCCCCTGGGCCGGAAAATGCTCGACTTTGTTTTAGGGTTGGCAAACTGGGGTGGGGGATTTGTTCAAATTATTTTTGTCATGAAACCATAAACCACGGAGATTGTTTTTTCCTCAGTCAATACAAGAGTCGAAGCGTGATCAGATGAGATAATATCGAGAAAAATACCGAGACTTTCTGCCTTGTTCCTTGATTAGCTACTAACTGAAGTACATTGAAGTGTGTCTTGTTCCTTAAAGATGCTATGAAGTTCATTGAAGTGTTAATAAAGTTCCATTTTCTGTTGAAAATAGTGTTCAATGTTATAGAAATAACGTTAGTAACGATATTCAGTCGTCAATTCAGCTCCATCGAAGACTCGTCGATCTCATTTCGTGCAAAATTACCGGGGGATTGTAGGTCGTGGAAGACCTAACCAGGGGACTTTGAAAGGGATGATTCCCCTACCCCTGGGGGAAATCGTCAAGATTGTTTCTGTCTTTTTACAATCCCCCTGGTCAGCCCGGTGGTCGACCCTCGGGGAAGCCCCTGATAGGTGCATAATTGACTTAGCTTATTAGGTGTTTGTTATTCAGTTGCGGTTTTTTTTAACGAAAGGGGGAGGGGGTGGTGTCCCGGGCCCGCTGGGCCCCCTCTGGCTACGCCCCTGCCGTTCGTGTTGATCGCCAAGAAACGTGTCCAAGGTTTATATTAAGATTAATTTACCAACGTTTTCAGCCCAATCTCTGTCTTGTGATGACACATGCTGTGAAAAAACGTCTGTTGTTTTTACTCCGTGACAGTATGGTAGGGCATTGTACATACACCACCGTATAGAATTCTTAGAAAGAAACCACGTACTTGAAACAAACATAAACGGAAGCGCGTTTATTGCAAAAGCGAGAACTTCGTGACTTGTCCAGCAAGGCCGGCTACAAAAGCTTGTGGATATATTTAAAGCAAGTAAAGAAGCAATACTCATCACGATGGCCATTGTAATCAGCCACACTTCACATGGGACGTTTATAAGCCGTTGGCCTTGTCTCCTCCTACTTCTAATCAGTATTTGAAGGGGACATGAAAGAACCTGTTGTACTACTCGAAAAAGAGCAGGGGATTGTCACCCGGTACAGCAGCCTGGCCATTGCACTAACCACACTTAACATTGTAAAACTGCGTGGCAGCTATTAGCGCCGTGAAGCAGTCCGAAATAATTCACTGACGGGATATGTCAGTCATATGAAAAGCGCCATGAAACTGTGGTTAATATGGCGCTATATAAATGTGGTCATTATTATATAAAGGCATGTTATATCTTTCGCTTTCATGTATTCAGTAACGGCCATAATTTTCCCGTTAAATATGATTCTCCGATGGTAGGAGGGGGAGGGGGGGGGGGGGGGGGGGGGGGGGGGAAGTCAGGGCATAGGGCGGGGTTTTGACATTTTCAATATTTTTTTTTAAATGCCCTACCCACGGGCAAATATTTTAAG